>OMKY01254727.1:6350-17411 GCA_900302395.1 Bregmaceros cantori
AAAAGTACACAAAAAAATTGTAACTGAGTAAATGTAATGCGTTACTGCCCATCTCTGCTGAATATCACCTTTAAAATATCCATAACGGGATTCAAATTACCTACACTGGCGGCAGTTCCTGATTACTAGGGCTGTCGGTTCGAGCTTTGAGAATTAAACCAAGTTCGACCTGTGAAAAAAAGTAGAATTTCAAAAGTGCATTTTTAAAATCGTCTCGTCTCCGGCACGCGCGCACCTGTCGCGGCCGCTCTGTATACACCGAATACACGCCTACAACAGATTTACCGTCATATTTTTTGCATGTGTGTTTGAATTGCTGGTCTATGGATACACTTCCAACAATCATATTTTTGTATCTCAATGGTGTACAAGTAAACGTTGATCTACCTATTTCAATAAATCACACAGAGCCCTCTCCCAAGAAATGAAACAACTCTAGTGCGTGACGCGTCGCAGCCGTGACACACTTGCACAGTTAACAGCAAGGCTTTGAACCAGTTCAAGGAACAAAAAGCCAGAAATTTTTGTATTGTCCAGGGAACAGAAACAAAACCGGAAACGTTATTCTTTTATTGTATCTTAAGGTTCCCCCTGGGGTATCCAGCAAAAAGCGACAAGCTTCGTGACTGTTCTGGAACAGGAACACTTATTTGAAAATAATGGTAACCGGTTAACACCGTTTTTATTAATGCTCGTTGCCCCGCAGGGCAACGTGCGTTAGCTTAAATTGAAACACCGCCTGGCACAACTTGTGCAAAGCTGTCAGGAACGAAATCAACTGCTCCGGGAACATTATTTTTATGTTCTAACCGATTCGGGAACGTCAATGTATTGGTGGAACTAATAACCGGAACTGTTATAATACTGTTTCTGTTCGGAATGAACCGATTGGGAGAAAAATATCAGTTCAAAGCCCTGGTTAACAGACACCTTGTCCTCACTGCCCGCAAGCGCTAAAATTAGAATGCATACTTTTCAACGTGCTTCACTGGCTATAGAATCGCCGATGCGGTCGAGGGAACGCTGACATTGGGCGTGGTACGCACACTGCGAGCAGAGCAGCCTCGCTCCATTGAATTCGCAATCATAAAAATACAGTAATAGTCGATTTTGAGTGGATTTTCAAATTTAAACACATTCAAATCTCATTTTGAGGAGAGAATGACAGCCCTATGTCTTACTAATATGTGTCTTCTAGTAGCAGTACTAGTAGTCGTTTTATTGTCCCACAATGGGAAATCCATCTTGGGTGTGCAGGCTGTTGCGTACAATGTCAATACAGCAAGACATTGGTGAAAAGACAACAAATAAGACAAACAAGACAAAAAAATAAAACAAAAACAGAAAGAATGTACAAATTAAGCAGTCACCTTGTCTCTAACGAGTCTTCAGGAGCGTTATCGACAGTGAATCTATTCAGATACTGCCCGTTACTATTCATCGGCAGATATGGGCAGAGTAGCCATAAAAATTACTTGAGTAAAAGTGTTCTTACCTCAAGTTTTACTCAAGTAAAAGTCAAAAGTAGTCATCCAAATAGATACTCAAGTAAAAGTAAAAAAGTATTCCACAAAAAAGTTACTTAAGTAGTGAAAGTACTGAGTAGCTTTCAGAAAAAATGAAATGAAATAAAATAAATTAGAACAAATTCTCTTTTTAAAATGTAATTGAATGCCCCTCATTGATTCCCAGAAATCACCCTGCTTTTCATATCCTCATGGAAGAAGTATTTTGTGTATGTGTGTAATATTAGAGAGAGGAAGAGCCCGAGAGAGAGAGAGAGAGAGAGAGAGAGAGACACAGAGAGAAAATGCCCGAGAGTGCCCAACAGTTCCCAACGGGTGTCGCTAAAGGCCGAGTTAATGTAACTAGTACTTTTTACTGACATTTCAGTGAAAAGTAGTTATTTTTCACCTCAAATTTACTCGAGTAAAAGTCAAAAGTAACTTGTGAAAAATGTACTCCAAAAGTAAAAAAGTACACCAAAAAGTTGTAACAGAGATGTAATGCGTTACTGCCCATCTCTGTTCATCGGTACCCTGTAGTGCCTTCCCGATGGCAGTAGTTGGTATTCGGCATGCAGAACATGTTCGGGGTCCGCTATAATTCTTTGGGATGGTTGGAGTACTGTCTCCTCAAACATCTGCATTCTTGTATTGTCCAATTCCAACCAACTTCATGGCAACGTTGATGTTGGTTGGAATTAGACTGGATTATTCTAGAGTCAACTCTAGAACCCTTGCATCGTTGCATCCTGGGGATACAAGTAATAACCTACTAAACACTTTAATGGTAATGAACAAACTCACTATCAGGTACTTCTCCTGGTCCCGAACCTTGACAGTGTTGATGGTGTACGGAGAGAACGCCTGGTCGCCCGAACCGTTGAGCTGGACCAGACAAAACACAACAGAGATAAACACTCCAAAACCACACACCACACACCTCCCTTTATGTAGAATAGAATATACTGGAAAGAATGCTGGTGCAGCTTTGTGCTACTTTTGATGGCACGACAACAGACGTCCACCATGCTCCCCCCTGGCAGGAGGTACACGAAAAAAAAAAATTAGTAACTAGAAACCAGGCCTCCAAACCGGTTCAAGGAACGAAAACCAAAAACCAACGGAATTTTACTAAATTTTACAAGGAGCGGAAACTGAAACGAAAAAAGATTTCTTCAACTGTTCCGGAACTGAAACATTATGAAATCCACAAAACCGGTTAAGAACATTTTTTCTGTTCTCTATATATTTGAACATATCCTATGTCTGGGAGACTATTTCCTGTTGTGCATCCATCCAACTTTCACTGTCAGCTGTGCATCTGGGGCTCCATCTTGTGGACAGAAAAGGAGGTGAACGTAACTGCGTTTTAAACCCGGTTTCACGTTAATACAGTTGCACTGAAGTGTGAAAGTCCACCAAATGTATTTTGTATTAACTATATCTAAACTTAACATTGTACAATATAAGGAACTTTAAGAGCGAACGAAATGTTTGTGTTCCGAACCGGTTCAGGACTGATATTTTGGTGGCGGAACGGTTCAGAGAACGAAAATGTTAGAGTGGAACTTTTTTTTTTTTTCCGTCGTCAGCGCCGTTTTTCCATATTTATTGGATAGGATTAGTCGGAAACTGGGTTGAAGAGATCGGGGGGTAGACATTGCAGACAAGTCGATGAGCGTCACTGCGGACGCCGCGCCACTAACATGAATGGGGTCGCGTTAGGTGCGGTGTCCATAACCACTCGGCCAACGCGGACCCCGAGCGGAACTTTTTAAAAATAATTTTGTTTTCAAGCCCTGTGTAGACGCTATTATCACTTACAGGCTACAGAAATGCGCCAAAATTATATTACTTTCGATCTGCCAGAGCTGGGATTCAAACCTGAGTCTCCATCTTGGCAGACCGTAGGGCTAACCGCTACACTATCTGAGCTGTGTTAGTCTCACGCAGTAGAGTGGAGGCAACTGCTGCGTGTTGCTGCAGTTTGTAAGCACAAAACGGTAGTCAAACTAGACGCAATCACGTCATGTTACTTATAGGCAACAGAAATGCACCAAAATTTAATCACTTGCTCCATTGGTCATTTCCAACAACTGTACAAAATTTCATCCAGATCTGTGCACAACTTTTTCAAACAAACCAACACGACTGAAAATCCACCCTGCTCCGCGCAGGTAAATATAGTCCTATACACATATATACATAGATATATTTCAAGCTGTTGACTGTGGTACCAGAATGTTGCGTCCCAGGAAGGTCTGTAGGAAGGCCGTCTTCCCGGTGCCGGGAGGTCCGATCACCTTACAGAGGAACACGGTGCGTTGGGTCTGGTTCTTTTCCAGGTCCAACTCTTTGGGTTTAGTCACTGCCAGGGACACACAGTTCAAATCAAAATGAAAAGCGGGAACTTCTTGTATTTTCCAGGGATCAGAAACGAAACATGGATTATTTTTTAGGTTCTGGAATAGGAACACTTATTTTAAATGGTTGTTAATGGTAACCGGTAGGGCTGCAACAATTAGTCGATTAGTCATCGATTATGAAATTAACCGACAACTAACACAATAATCGATAATCGCCAAAGAGTTGAATAATTGTTATTTTTTGCAATTTTTTGCCGACACCACCACCACCTATTGGTTTACATACATTTCATATTACTTAGTAATTTCTGAAAATCAAGAACATGATTAATAATTATTTAACGTTAATGATGAAAAAGATGAATATGAAGAAAATCTTAGCGTTAAAATGTGTACTGAGTTGGTGCTAAATTGTAACTAAATTCTTTGGTCATTTGTTTGCTATCGTGAACGGAAATTTACTACATTTCAAGTTGACAAGATTCATTTCTGTGTCGCTGTGAATATTTTGGGGATTTTTGAAAGTAACAATATCTAACCGATTAGTCGACTAATCGTTCCAATAATCAGCAACTAATCGACTATTAAAATAATCGTTAGTTGCAGCCATAGTAACCGGTGAATAACAGTTTTGTTTTGTTCCTAAGTGTTCGTTGAAGTCCCATAGGTGTCCGCTGCTCCGCCAGTCTCTGTCGCAGCCTTCCCTTCCCAGCCGCACCCGCGAGAAGCGTCAACTTGAATTAAAACAACACCTATTGAAACAACACCTAGACAACCTTTGCCAGGCGGTGTTTTCAGCTGATAACAACAAAAATGAACCGTTACGGGAACAATATTTTCTTGTTCCAACCGGTTCAGGAACATCAATTTATTGGTGGAACTCGTAACCGGAAAAGTTAGAATTCAGTTTGTCTTTGGAACAAACTGATTGGGAAAAAAAATATTGGTTCAAATAGTATAGTGCAAATATAGTGATTGTAGCAAAGTAAAAAGGATAATTAAAGTAAAAATGACAAATAAAATATAATTAATGTTACTACTGTTGTGATGAATGAATACTTTACAACATTACTATCCAACACTGGTCAGTGAGCCAAACATTTCCCCATCTCTAGATGCGTGTGTTCAGTATATCCTGGATTACCAGGTTAATCTCAGATTACACCTTGGTAGACGCCAGCTCAACACCTGAGCAGACTCCTAAAGCTGTGTCTGAGGGACCAGGGTTCGAATCCTGGTCATCTCAAATCCTAATACTCCCTAGGATTAATTCCACATTAATGTGTTTGGTATCCATATAATCATATTGGAATCGGAAACATCTACTCAACAGACGAGTTTGGTAGAATTTTAGGCTGAATATGACTTCCGGTGTCGTTACGTCGCTATGTAGGGACTTATTTGAATTTGTCTATTTAATGGGACCACAACCATAGACTTTTCATGTCCGTGCCTACTTCCGGCTTGGTATGGGCCTCTGTCTGGCGGAGCCTAGTCTCATAAAATTGAGCCCAATGGGAATTTGAATACAAATATTTAAATCTTAGCAATCTTAGGTTTTAACCTATTTAAAGAATTTTTAATGTATATTGCCGGGATAATTATCAGT
Organism: Bregmaceros cantori; assembly: GCA_900302395.1. NCBI lineage: Eukaryota > Metazoa > Chordata > Actinopteri > Gadiformes > Bregmacerotidae > Bregmaceros > Bregmaceros cantori. Next base: position 11,831 of record OMKY01254727.1, read on the forward strand.
TAATTGTCTGAGGTGGAGTGGGGGGGGGTCATAATTTCACACGTCAGATTTGGCGTTAATATTTTTTATTTCAGCACCCATAGGATCCCATTCATTCCGACTCGGTCGTTGGCGCCCGTAGCGGACAGTAGCAGTCGCGTACTGGGATGTCTCTCTCTCATATACTGTATAGCTCTCCCTATCTCTCCTTGTCCCGGATTTACGGGTACTTTCAACAATGGCAACGCGCAGTCGGAGACACAACCCGAATTTGATGAAAGCAATGGGATGACGTCACGCACGCTGTGTCTACTTTATATACAGTCTATGGACAGCACACACCTATTGCGTTATTTAAAAAAGGATGGTGGTAACAGCGTGCTATTCCACAACCAAATGTTCTAATGTGGATCTATGCCCAACAAACAAATGCTTCAATAATCTCCGCAACTCGTTGCAGGGCTGTTGCACGTGACGTCGCAGCTTGGCAGCGGCAGACATTTTGCTGGTATCACGTATGGTGAAGTATACGTACGGTTAAATCAAGTACATTATAAATGGGCAAATACAATGGACGTAGTTATGCTGCCCTCTGCTGGCGAGTCATAGCATGTTACCACGGATGAATCAATAATAGAAGACTTTAAAACGGACAATGTTATGCAAATATTGCTCTCTGTCTTTTCATCTGTCCGCAAAGTGCTCAAGTGTTGTCTTTATTGTATTACACTGGGAATGGAGACTGGCATTGGGAACAACAAATATTAAAAGACGTTTGAGTGGAAGACGGGCCAAACAAGGAAACAATTAATTACTGCCAATTAATAAGACAGGATTACGCGCAAACACAGGTGGGAGTCATTTTGTCCCGCCGTTCTTAAGGTCACTTCCGGTGCCTTATTGTTGCCTATGTCAACTCTAGTACTGGACCGAGGTCCGAGCACACAAAACACACAAGAATGAGAAAATGGAATTGGGTTGCACTGACTATTAAATCATGCATTTGTGGGTCACAGATCCGCACGAGCGCATTTGGGTGTGGAATAACACAACGCAAGTTACCACCATCCGTTTTATATAACGCGGTAGTTGTGACATGTTGAAAAACAGCCGAAAACCCGGCAAAATTAATGGAACCGGAAGTGATGTTCAGAGTGCAAATTTAACCGGAAATACCCGCCGACAACTAGACATTAGTTGGCGATTATATAAATAATAGATTATCATCGATTAATCGGCCCACCTGTGATAGCGGAGGTCTGGGAGTCCTGCTCGGTCAGGATGGGGAATCCCAGATATCCCAGATACTCCAAACATCGGTGGACGTCCAGGTAGGCAGACAACCTGCAGACACAGCATTTACACTCCGTTACATCCAATCTGTGGTGAGGATTTACCTGGATCTGGACTGTGGACGTAATACGACCTGGCATCTTCTTGCTTCTCATCATCACGTTCAGCCGTCTCAGTAGTACTAACACTTCATTCGTTTCCATGCAGGCTTGAAAACAAGATTTTTTAACCGTTCCGTTCTGAACGGTTCAGGCAGGTAACGTTTTCGTTCTTGGAACCGTTCCGCCACCAAAATATCGGTCCTGAACCGGGTCGGAACACAAACATTTTGTTCGTTCTTAAAGTTCCTTATATTGTGGAATGTTAAGTTTAGATATAGTTTATACAAAATATATTTGGTGGACTTTCAATCTTCAGTGTAACTGTATTAACGCCATTACATTCACTTCCTTGTCTGTCCACAAGATGGAGCCCCAGATGCATGGGGCTTGATGACTGACAGTGAAAGTTGGATGGATGCACAACCGGAAATAGTCTCCCAGACATAGGATATTTTAAAATATATAGAGAACAGAAAAAAACGTTTTTAAACGGTGTTGTGGATTTAATAATGTTCAGTTTCTGTTCTGGAACATTTGAAGGAATCTTTTTTCATTTCCGTTTCCGCTCCTCGTAAAATTCCATAGATTTCCGTTCGTTTCCGGTTTTCGTTCTCGTACCTTGAACCGGGACAGAGCCCTGTTTCCATGTACAGTCATCCCCATGTCAAAGTGTCCTTAGGGAGGCAGGATGGGGGGAATGGGGACATTAAAGTCCTAATTGTTCCCAATGGGTCCTGCTCGATTGCCTCGCATCATGGAATCTGTCATTGTTGTGTGTGTGTGTGTGAACACTAGTTCCTGTATGGGATTACTAGTCAAAGATACAAATAATACTGATACAACAGTAGTATAACAGAGTCACACTTGATGGAAGTGCGACTCAGTGAGACAATTAAAAACACGACAACAATATTCCATACAACCATTGGTCCAGTCTTACCGAGATGTGAGACACATACAGTTATTTTTTCCGGCGTCCGCGCCGCTTTTCCATCTTTATTGGATAGGATTAGACGGAAACTGGGACACTGCAGTAGACACAGCGCCACTAACATGAACGGGGAATCGCGTTAGGTACGGTGTCCATAACCGGGAACGCGGACCCCTTCAATCTGCAAGTTGACCAATCACAACATGCACTGCCCCCTCTCTGAAGAGCCTGGTACTACGCGAGTATTTTGATATTACAGACTGTTTAACAGGCTGTTTAGACCCTGTTTAATAACAAGGCAGACAAAAAGTGTGCAACCATAATCCATACATCATTGACCACGTACACAACACATGATAGAAAACCTAATCCACTATAAATACAAAGAAAGGATCCATCGATAAGACATGAACTCACGTCCACTGGCAGAGGTATCCGTGGAAGGAGAGGTAGCCACGAGCGTCGCTGGCTACAGAGCTGCTGACCTCTGACCCCCACGGGGTGTAGGGGAACACCCTGAACAGGTTGGCTAGTTCAGCTGGAGAGAGCGCCCCGTCCTGATCCTGTAACATACAACTAAGTTAACTAACAGCTAACCTTAACAGGCTAGCTAACAGGTTAGCTTATCTCTTAGCTAACAGGTTAGCCAACCTTAGCTAACAGGTTAGCAAACAGGTTAGCTTACCTCTTAGCTAACTTTAGCTAACAGGTTAGCAAACAGGTTAGCTTACCTCTTAGCTAACAGGTCAGCTAACAGGTTAGCTTACCTCCTAGCTAACCTTAGCTAGCAGGTTAGCAAACAGGTTAGCTTACCTCTTAGCTAACAGGTTAGCTAACCTTAGCTAACAGGTTAGCAAACAGGTTAGCTTACTGTTAGCTAACAGGTTAGCTAACAGTTTGTGTCAGAGAGATTAACTTCATTATTATACGTTTGTTTGCCAAAATGGACCAAAATTGACAACGTTTCAATTTGACAAGATTAATTTCTGTGTCACTGAGAATATTTTGGGGAATTTTAAAAGGGAAAATATCTGTGGGCGCGCGGTGGCAGAGTGGTTATAGAGCATAACCTCCCCACAGTGCCGCGGGTTTGCGCCCCCCCCATCCTCTCCAGACTTTCTGCAATGTCTCCCCACGACTGTTCATACCAGTTTCCGATTTAATCGCACCGATTTTTTTTGCTCCCGATCCGATCCTTCGATTTTAATGATCGGCCGATTCTGATCTCCGGTAACGAGTCCCGGTACCGAGTCCCGTTACAGAATTCTGATGCAAAAATTGGTAGTACCCAAATCATTTTGCACAATTGTCAATTTCAACAATAGTCAAAGTAAATAAACAGTCATTTGGCTCCCAGACTCATTTACCGATCCTGATCGGGACCATCCTTGGAAAAAAGTCGGATCGGCCCCCGATCACCGATCCGAGGATGGGATCGGTGCACCTCTGATGGACAGTGGACGGTTCTCACCTCGTCGTACTTGTCAAACACTCCTTGCAGGAACTGCCGACCCAGAGGACTGAACTCTGTGGAGCATCCGGGAGGGACCCGTAACCTAGCAACACAACCACACATACACACCAAGTCAGTGGGGACAGGGCTAATAATAAACACATGTCAAGGTCACGTCCTTGTACTAGAGACACTAGGGCTGCAACGATTAACCGACTAATCGTTGACTAATCGATTATAAAATTAATCGGCAACTAATTTAATAACCGATAATCGCCAGGGACTTGCATCATTATTTTTGTCAGAGGTTTTGTGTTGTAACTGCCCTCTATTGGTCCATGCAAATTAGATATCAATTGTTTCTGAAAATTTGAAATATTAAATTGATATGATGGATAGCAATTATGAATATCATGAAAACCATCACCGTAACTTAATTGTTGGTACATTTTCTGCTTAACAAGGATCTTTATTTGACAATATTTCAAGTCGACAAGATGGACTTCTTGTAATTGTTGCTTGCTGTGAATATTTTGGGATTTTTTTTTCTGAGGAAAACATACCTAACTGATTAATCGTCTGATCGTTTTAATAATCGCCAACTCATCGACTATTAAAATAATGGTTTGCTGCAGCCCGAAGAGACACAGACACCTTTTGTACTAGTTCCGTTCTACTGGTCGTCAACTTAGGGTGCATTCCAGTGAATAAAATAGATCCAGTGTGACTTAGAAAAGACATGCATCCAATCTCCGGTGGAGTTGAGTTTATTTGAGCCGGGATTCTTTTAAATGAAGAGTTTATTATAAGGTGACGGAGGAAAATTCAACCCACCGGAGAACTTCTGCTTCGAAGCAACGGCGGAATGGGCCCATTGGATCGGTTTATTACAACAACAAATCGCGATGGGTGATAATAGCTCATGGTGGGGTAAGGCTGTGCAAAAAAAAAAAAAAAAATTGAAATCGAAATTGGATTATTTAGTTCAAAGGATTTTTGAAAAATTGAAATTGTCAAATCGGATTTCCTTTTCAACAATAATAATAATCATTTTGCTGGTCTGTTTTTAAGTTATATGGGTAAATAAAATGTATATAATTGATAATTGTATTAATCCTAAGCCAAAAGGGTGAAGTGTCTCTACTTAATTACAAAAATGGACACCATTTGCAAAGTTTGAAATTTGAAACTTCTAATTTTCATATATTTTGTCCTTTTTTTTCAAGAAATCGGAAACACATCGAAAATCAAGATTTTAAACAGACAGGATCAAAGAGGATTTTGTTTTTTGGCAAAATCGTTGAGCCCTAGGTGGAGGTAATAATAACTCACGATGGGTGGAGGTAATAGCTCACGGTGGCTGGAGGTAATAACGACTCACGGTGGGTGGAGGTAATAACAACTCACGGTGGGTGGAGGTAATAACTCACGGTGGGTGGAGGTAATAACAACTCACGGTGGATGGAGATAATAACTCACAGTGGGGTAAGGGTGGAGGTAATAACAACTCACGGTGGGTGGAGGTAATAACTCACGGTGGGGTAAAGGTGGAGGTAATAACAACTCACGGTGGGTGGAGGTAACAACAACTCACGGTGGGTGGAGGTAATAACAACTCACGGTGGGTGGAGGTAATAACAACTCACGGTGGGTGGAGATAACTCACAGTGGGGTAAGGGTGGAGGTAATAACTCACGGTGGGTGGAGGTAATAACTCACGGTGGGGTAAAGGTGGAGGTAATAACAACTCACGGTGGGTGGAGGTAATAATTCACAGTGGGTGGAGGTAATAACTCACGGTGGGGTAAAGGTGGAGGTAATAAT
>OMKY01254728.1:0-12051 GCA_900302395.1 Bregmaceros cantori
AATACATTTGTGAAAAAACAACTCGAGTATGACTACAAAGGACTGATCCAAATATCTACTCGAGTAGATTAAAAAGTACAGGCTGAGAAATGTACTCAAAAAGTATTTTTGAAAGTATAAAGTACAAAGTAAAAAAGGAATTTGTATATAAAATGCACTTTTTTGCTAGTTTTACAAAAACCTAGCCTAACTTAAGGTTCAGCGGTGACACCTAATGGCTGTCTCCCATAACACAGGCCCATGTGCACTCTTGTCACTCTATACTCTTTGGCATTACCGCCCCCTACTGGCTCATTCACACTATATATATCCCTACCACCATCGGAGCGCAAAAAAAAAGGAACGAGTCTGTTTTGGGAAAAGTAAGGAGTAGAAGTACCCATATTTATCTTAAAAATCTACTGAGTACAAGTAAAAAGTAATCAGAAAAAAAATACTTCTAAAAGTACAAATACATGAAAAAAAACTACTTAAGTACAGTACTTAAGTATTTGTACTTCGTTACTTGTCATCTCTGCTTAAAGGCTACAGAAATGCACCAAAATTGAATAGATTCTTCCATGTGTCATTTCCAACAACTCTGTAGAATTTCATCCAGATCCGTGCACAACTTTTTCAGTTATCTTGGGGACAGACAAACAAACACTACCAAAAATATTACCTGCTCGGCGCAGGTAATAACAGTAATTCTATGTGTGCGTGTGTGTCTGTGTGGATATGTGCACCAACCTAGACAGAGATGGCAAGTAACGAAGTAAAAATACAAGTACTGTACTTGAGCAAAATTTTCAAGCATCTGTCCTTTTAGAAGTTCTTTTTTCTGTAATTATTTTTTACTTGTACCGAGTACATTTTAAACAAAAATATCTGTACTTTTTTTTGCGCACTGACAGGGTAGAATAAGATGTATGAGTCAGTAGGGGGTGCTGATGGACAGAGTACAGTCCCAGTTATTAAGTTAATAAGTGGTTATCATTTAGACCCGAGTTACAAGCTAAATTAGTCTAGGTTGTTAGTAATTCATTCAAATGTTTTTTTCCAGCCCATTCAGGCTGTTTTTTTCCAAGCTTTATTTATTAAGGTTAATGGAAGCAGGTGAAGATGGGGGGTAGACATGCGGGAAATACGTCGGTGGTGAGATTCGAACCACTGACTCACTGCGCCATTAAGACATGTGTTCTTTCCAGTGCACTGCCTAACCGACTGAGCTACTGGGCAGCACGTTAGTAATCCATTCAAACAATAACATTGACAAACTAACATTAAATATTTGGATCACCACTTTGTAGTCTTACTCAAGTTGTTTTTGTTTATTAATTTATTTTACTCTTACTCAAGTAAGTAATCCCGGTACTTTTGCCTTCTCTGCACCTAGAGAGGGGAAATGCACAGCAAAGCCCCACCAGTTGGTGTATCCAGGTCCAGAAGGGGGCACGGTGGGGGAGGCCAGCAGGCAGCGCGGCTTTGCCAATTGAGCGCTCTGAAATCTATCAGGAACGCTGAATACCAGACGCCAGAGACACCAGCACTTAGTCAATACTACCCTAGTTTTATAGTGGTTTTGTAATTATTTATAGTGTCAAACATGTTTTATCTATCTGAGGTGATGTTCTTTACCTCATCAGAATCAGAAATGTGTTGTTAAGGGTTGAGGCTAAGTGAGATTCTGTTCTTTACTTCAAAAGATTCACTAGAAATCTGTCGTAGTTTAAGTGATCTGCTGCTGTTTACCACTATTTGTGTGTTGTTGTTTCAGATGTTGCTTGTTACAAACAAGAACCAACCACAACCATTGTTGCATATAATTGAAGCCCTTATAATGGGAAGTTGTACAAATAGGACGGAGGTTACTGAATGGGGAGCGGGGGCGCGTGCAGTCCGGCATCTGCTCCGGCCCCAGGACCATTGGGTATCTGACAATGTGGCCCTCTGAACAAAGTAGTTGAATAGCCCTGACGTATATACTCAACTTCATTTGTCTGTTCGATGCAACTAGAGATGAAATGATTGCGATTAAACTGCAAAAAATAAATATAAAAGTCTCGCCTCGATTAATCCTCCTTCACCTTTCGAGATACTACTAAAGCTACTGCTTCCCTTACAAGCGAAATTCAACAATATTCATCACAAAAAATGCATCTATTTTGAGGAAACTATGAAAATCACATGTTTACATTATGCAAAAACTAACCTTTTAAAAACATTCAATATAGGGACCACCGTGACCGAGAAGTCTGGTCACGTGACCGCGGTACGTGTCCAGCGATCTATCGGTAAGTTGTTGATCAAGTATGATTATGTCACTTATAGGCTACAGAAATGCACCAAAAGGTAATAAATTCTTCCGTTTGTCATTTCCAACAACTCTACAAAATCGAATACACATCCGTGCAAACAAACACGACCAAAAACAACCTGCTTCGCTGCACATCTGTCACATAAATAACAGCACAAGAAAAATAAAGTGCAACAGAAGGCAACAGCCAACCACTGACCATCAACAAGAGCTGACCCACCAAGATTTACTCCCCTGCCATATTATAATAATGACCATGCTTGCCACCAACACACATCTTCATTCACTCGGAACACACACACCATCATTCAGACAATGAGTCTTAATGAATGCTAATTGGAGTGCATTGTTGCAGGCTCATGGCTCAATAGGACCACAGCAGAAGCATCAACACGGCGACAATCTTGTGTTGATGAGTACGGCCAAGCAGATCAGCAAACACCTTTAGATTTACCCAACACGTCAATCCAACATCGCCCGCTAGCCATTGGCTAGGGGGCTACCGGAGAAAGAGTATAGACGGGTTTACATGCGTAAGACTGATGGGAGTCATTTTGTCCCGCCGTTCTTAAGGTCACTTCCGGTGCCTTATTGTTGCCTATGTCAACTCTGGTACTGGACCGAGGTCCGAGCACACAAAACGTACGACAGTTCAAAATCCGACCACTAGATGCCACCCGTCTATAGTAATGGATAGGGAGCAATTTCGGACACAACCCACGTCATGGCGGACCAAGCATTGGAAAGTCAATGAGTGTAACACACAGGCAGTTCCTCACGCAGAGCGAGGCTTACATTGAACAGGTTGGTCTTGTTTCTCTCGCAGAAGAGACCTTGTGCTGGCATGTGCTTGAGCTGTTGCCAGGGGACACTGCTCCCTAGCAACACATCTCTGGCCCACTGCAGGTTCTGTGGACGACACACACATCTAAGAAGCTGGTCTGTGTATGTGTGTAGATACAGTGTTGTTGGTCCTTCCTCGAAAGAGTGTTGACATGTGACAATTATGTTAAGAGCAGGTCTTTGAACTGGTTCAAAGAACGAAAACCGGGAATTTTTTGGGGAATAGAGCTAAAACTGGAGACGGATAGCAATGTCTTTAAGAGAGGACTGAAATCATGGCTGAAATCAAATCAACGTTGTACACATGCACAATAGTTCTGTCCTAATGCCTTGAAAGATCATGTTTGGGTTCAAAAAACATGTAATTATCGATAATGGTGGATATTTGTATTTCCTTTAGTATTGAATGATTTTATGTTTTATGATGCTAGTTTATATTTGAATTCCTTGTACCTGTATATTTATAATGTTCCCACTCTTGGATTCTAACTGGTAGCGTCTCCTGTGGACAGGTGTTGAGAATTGGCACTCGTGCCAGAAACACTCATGCAGTGCATCTGGGTTGTCCAATGTATCATGATGATGTCCATATCAAATAAATAAAACCCTAACCTAAAAGAAACGAAACCAGAAACGTTATTATTTTTTATGTTCTGGTGTCCACCAGCAGGCACAACTGCCAGGCACAACTTGTGCCAAGCTGACAGGAACGAAATTAACCGTTCCGGGAACAATATTTTTCTGTTCTAACCCATTCAGGAGCGTCAATCTATTGGTAGAACTCATAACCGGAAACGTAATTCTGTTTCTGTTCGGAACGAAGCGATTGGGAAAAAAATATTGGTTCAAAGCCCTGGTTAAGAGTAGTAAAATCATGTTTTATTTGATTACTCGATTAGAGCTGCAACACATTAATTGCTTAATCGATGATAATCGATTATTGAAATAATCGCCAACTAATTTGGTAATCCATTAATCGGCAGCGATTAATCGCTTTATGTTTTTTCTGCTAAAATGTGTTGAATATTTGTTGTTCCTAATGCAATTTTCCAGTGTCAAGGCCCCAACACAATAAAGGCAACATGTAAGTTTGCGTGAAAGCGTATGTTATAATTTAGCCTGTAAGAGCAGGCTCTTTCATGCTATTACTATAAAATGGAGATCGCGAAACAGCAAAATGTTTGTAATATTAACATTTCAAACTTTTAAGATCGTTTCATAATCATAAATATTGCTAATAATCGTTCCGATTTTAAATTAAAAACCGATTAATCAGCAGTAAAAATGGCTGATCAAAATCATCGTTAATTGCAGCCCTATACTCGATGAATCAATGGAAATTTGGGGAGAATAATGACATATTACTAAAATAAGAACTAGGATTCTCACCTGCTTGCTGGTCTTGCTGTTTGAATAATGGTAGGCCAGGCGGTACAGGCTCTTGTAGTGCTGTGGGAAGCGGCCCAGACACAGGAACAGCACGCGCACGCACAAGTCCACCAGCAGGCGGCGCTGCTCGGCCGGGTCTGCCGGCAGGGTCTTGGGCACCTCCGGCCACTCGGGAGGCTGAGGCGGCTCGGGCAGCCTCCTTTTCCCTTCGGCCGAGGGGCTGGAGCTCAGCTGGGATTGAAGCGAAGGTTTGAGAGCGGTCGGCGTGGAAGGAAGCGCGGCAGGGAAGCTGGAGAGCGAGGAGGCTGTGACCAGGCGTTCAGGGGCTCCAGAAACCGTAGCAGGTGGGGCAGTAGTCGTGGGAGCCGGAGATATGGTTGGTGTTGGAATGCTGGTGATGGGAATAACTTGAATGGGTGCAGTCGTCACATGGACCATGGGAGGTGGGGCGTTGGTCATTGGAGTATCATTAAGAACAGTGGGAACTGGGGAAGCAGGGACTTCACTGTCAGGAATTGGAGGGGTCGGCAGGTTAGTCAGGGCAGTATTGCTAACCTCCATAGGAGTGACCGGTACCGCCGTGAGTGAGCCGGGGGTTCCTGAGGGGGCATTGTCTGCACGAGAATCAGGGTTACCTGGAACACTAATAACTGATGAGTTTGTCCCCGCAAAATCGCTAGTTGTGGTCACCGGGTCGACAGACACTGGCTCCTCGGGGAGGGGAATGGAGGCTGTGAGGGCGACTGAAGCAGGGCCCAGGAGGGAATCACTTTGAGCTGCAGAACCAGACGGTGAGTGTTCAGGAGGGGCAGGCGTGGCCATCACTGCAGCATCAGCAACTGGGACAACAGCAGTTTGGGAATTGGTCACAGGAACATTGGCGACAGGAAGGTCAGGATTGGGCAGGTTACTTCCCAAAGAGGAGACGCTGGTAGGCAGGGTGCACGTTGTAGGGGACTCAGCGATGGAAACTGATCCAGCAGCAGGATCACCTGCATTGTTGACTGTTGGGTTGGATTCTGCAAGGTCCTTTTCACCTTGGGGTACTTGGAGAAAAGAAAATTCATGCATTAATCAACAATCTGTGTCTCACTATCAGGGCTTGAAAACAAAATTATTTTTAAAACGTTTCATTCCGAACGGTTCAGGCAGGCCTATGTTTACGATTTTCTTGGAACTGTTCCGCCACCAAAATATCGGTCCTGAACCGGTTCAGAACACAAAAATTTTGTTTGTTCTTAGAGTTTCTTATATTGTGCAGTTAAACCTAGATTAGGTTTATAGAGAATATATTTGGTGGACTTCAGTGCAACTATATTAACGTGAAAACCAGGTTTAAAACACCATTACATTCACTTCCTCGTCTGTCCACAAGATGGAGCCCCAGGTGCATGGGCCAATAAAAATGGCCAGAAATAGTCTCCCAGACTCTATATATGTTAAATATATAGAGAACATAAGAAAACCTTTTTAACCGGTCTTGTGGATTCCATAATGTTTCTGTTCCGGAACAGTTGAAGAAATTTTTCGTTTCCGTTCCTCGTAAAATTCTGCAAAATTCTGTTGTTTCCGGTTTTCGTTTTCGTCCCTTGAACTGGTTCGGAGCCCTGCTCACTATGCTCCTAGAGACTTGAGTTTAATAATAACAAAATGTCTTCAATCAATCATCAATAAACTTCATTTTAAATTAAATGACATATAAAATATGTATTTTTTTATACATCCATCACCTTGAAGAAATGTAAACATATGGTTCTCAGCATTCAAAATAGGGGCAGGGTATACAAGTCTCTTCCTCCTTTTGAAAATGTTTTGATTTGTACTTTGGACTTTGATTACCGGTACTCATGAATTGGCTTATTAACCACCTTGTTTAGTTACAGCATTGTTTATTTAGATACTTTTGCATTGTTTTTACTTGCATTTTTCTTGTTCAAATACAGATTCACAAGAAAGGTTGAAAGCAATATCTGAAACCAGGGCTTGAAAATGAAATTATTTTTAAAATGTTCCGTTCCGAACGGTTCAGGCAGGCCTATGTTTGGAAACGTTCAGGCATCAAAATATCGGTCCTGAACCGTTTCGGAACGCAAAAATTCAGTCTTAAAGTTCCTTATATATTACAATGTTAAGTTTAGATATATCTTATACAGAGTATATCTGGTGGACTTCAGTGCAAATGTATTAACGTGAAAACCGCGTTTGAAACACCATTACATTCACTTCCTTGTCTGTCCACAAGATGGAGCCCCAGATGCATGGGGCTTGATGACTGACAGTGAAAGTGGACGGAAGTTTTTAACCAGTTTTGTGGATTTCATAATGTTCCGTTTCTGTTCTGGAACGGTTGAACAAATCTTTCAATTTCCACTCCTCGTAAAATTCGGCAAAATTCTGTTTGTTTCCGTTTACTTTCATATACCTGGATCCTCTACAGCGATGCCCTTCGGGGGATCCTTAGGGAGGTTGCTGTTCTCCGGCATGTCCCTGGGGGGCAGCGCGGCCTCTGGGCAGTTTGAGAAGGCCAGCTTGGCAGGCGCCATCCTGAGGCTGCTGTCCTGGGAGCTGGCCGGGTCGGTGAACACATCCTGCGTGGAGTTGGAGTCGGACAATGTGACCGGCTCGCTGTCCTGGCTGCGCTCTGCCGGAAATAAAAAATGACCATCTTGAGTGGTAGAGCACTTTTTGTGCCACTTAGTGGTACTCAAAGTGATTTACAGAGGCCGTGTCCGAAATCGATCCCTATCCCCGATATAGTGCACTATATGGGGCGCACGCCATTTTGTAGGGGTGTCCAAATTCTCCATGTACCCTATATAGTGCACTATATGGGGCGCACACCATTTTGTAGAGGTGTCCGAATTCTCCATGTACCCTATATAGTGCACTGAAAGTATCCCACAATGCACCGCAAAAAGTAGTCAGCATCGGATGTACCCTAGATGAGGCAATATAACCCATAATGCATTGCGAGACGTTTTAAAAATGACCTAAACTTCAAAAACATGGCTCGGCGGAAGTAAATAGCGACTGACTGCGGAAAATATTTATAAATGTAAGTACTTTTGACTTTTTGTGATGATTGTTGAATTTTATAATTATATTTTTAATAATATTTCATAATCATTTTGACGACGGCAACTCTAGTGTCTGAAATCTCGACCGTTGCTGTTAAGTGCACTATAAGTGAGTGCACTATATGGGGGGTAGGGAGTAGGGGATAGGGAGCGATTTCGGAAGCCGCCAGTGACTTCTTAAGCAGCTGCCATGCAAGGCACTCGCCATAAGCCATCGGGAGCAATTTGGGTTTAAATGGCTGTTTCCGAAATCGCTCTCTATCCCCTATTCTCTACTCCCCATATAGTGCACTCACTTATAGTCCACACAACAGCAACGGCCGAGATTTTGGACACTAGAGGTGGCGCCATCAAAATTGTTATAAAATATAATTATAAAAAATATAATTATAAAATTCCACAATCATCACAAAAAGTCAAAAGTACTTCTATTTATAACTATTTTCCGCAGTCGGTCGCCATTTACTTCCGCCGAGCCATGTTTTTGAAGTTTAGGTCATTTTTAAAACGTCTCGCAATGCATTATGGGTCATATTGCTTCATCTAAGGTACATACGATGCTCGCTATTTTTTGCGGTGCATTGTGGGATACTTTCAGTACACTATATAGGATACATGGGTTGGAATGGTCACTCTACCATCCAACCTTGGATGTTTCAATCACACAAACACCTTGCGAAGACCACAGCATGAATGGAGTGGTGCAATATAAATAATTAACATAATAATACATCAGTTTTAACAATGTAAGAAGGCAGCACTACCAGGCGATCTGTGCAATCTTGCAAAGTTAGCTTGGGAACCGAATCAGAGCAGTTATGAGTAGGGGTGCACCGATCACATTTTTTTCTCCCGATCCGATCCCGATCCTTTGGTTTTAAGGATCGGCCGATCCCGATCTCCGGTACCGAGTCCCGATACCGAGTCCCTATAGAGGGTTCTGATCCTGCAAAAATTGGCAGTACCCAAACTATTTGGCACAATTGTCAATTTCAAAAGCCATTTGGCATGCTCCCCGACTCATTTCAGGAATGGGACAAAATCACGAGTCCCGATCCTTGGAAAAAAAAAGTCGATCCACCTCTAGTTATGAGTACGGCAAATGCATGACTTTTGAGAAAAGACTGAACGCATGCTCATGGAAGCACACACACATTGATTTTTGTATTTTAGATTACAATACGGGGAAATTAGTTTCTGCCTCATGACAATTGGTCGCCGCTCAATGCTCAATGACTTTTGCAGTAATGGCAGAAGCAAAATAGCATCTCAAAAACAATGGCCGTGTCCGAAATCGCTCCCTAACCCCTAGCCCCTAGATAGGGCACTGACTATATAGTCCACTCAATCTAAAAGACAAGATTACGGACACTAGAATCGGCACTGTTAACTTACGTCACCGCTGTCGCATAGTTACGTCATTGCCTGTCGGCATTGGCCGTAGCATTCGCATGCTTTTTTTAAAATAATAAATGTATACTTTATCACATAAAATCAATTGTACTCACATTTATAATTATTTGCCGTCCTCCATTGTTTTTGTTTTGGAGCGCGCGCAATGTCTTCTTCTACGTTTTAATTAGTGTAATGCGCCTCGCAATGCATTATGGGTTATATTTCTCCGTCTAGGGTACATCCGATGCTCACTACATTTCGCGGTGCATTGTGGGATACTTTCAGTGCCCTATATGGGGCACATGGAGAATTCGGACACGCCTACAAAATGGCGTGCGCCCCATATAGTGCCCTATATGGGGGTTAGGGAGCGATTTCGGACACAGACTCTGTCACTTGTCACGCTTACTGTGCTGTGATTGGATAACTTTGATTTAAAAAAAAAAGAAGCTCCTCCCCACCCACCACAGGGCACACCCTTTTTCGATCTAATGCATGGACAATTTGTTTTGCTTGCCATGCTAATATGCCCTATATATGGATGTAATGTGGTAAGACAGACCACTTAACTGTACGTATACCTCACCGTACGTGATACCACCAAAATGTCTGCCGCCGCCAAGCCGTGACATTACGTGCAACAGCACTATGCAGTTGAAGGAAATGTATGAAGCTGAGCTTTGAACCAAGGAACGAAAATGAAAATCGGGAAATGAAACCGGAAACGTTATGTTTTTTTAATGTTCTGGAACAGGAACACTAGGACGAGCGTCAAATTGTATTGAAACATGGGTTGTTTCAGCTCACAGGAACAATAATTTTTTGCTGTAACCGGCTTGGGAACGTCAATTTATTGGTGGAACACATAACCGGAAACGCTATAATTCTGTGTGGGTGTTATTGGTTGGAACCCTGGTACGAAGTGCTGAAGTTTGCACATTTAAACAAATCCTAGCCCTTCCTTGCCACTGCGTCCATAGAGACGTCTCCATTGTTTAAGAGGCCCCGTGTAGAATCCTAGCTCGCTATTTAACGCCAGCAACTTTTCAGCCGCAAGTCCGCACCAGCCGGGCCTGCGGCCAACCCCAGCCTGGCAGGTGGAGGAGGCGGGTGGGAGGCCAGTGATTTATACCGACTTACTCCAACCTTTTTGTGGAAACCCTTTGGACTACTAAAAGCACTAAAAATAAAGTCTGCTGCTGTCTGGGCCGACAGCCAGCACTTAGGAAAAAAACAGTCTGTGTACTCCACGGCTTCTGTTGGCATATTTTTACCATCATATAACCTGCCGTCCGTTACAGCGCTGATTTATACGGCATAAATACTTTATTTTTATTATTTGTATATTTCTGTTGCCGTTTATCGTAGCTTACTGCACTTGCAAAAATTATTTTTTGGGGGGGACTGAATGTCCGCTTAATAATTTCTTCATCCTGCACGTATGTGCTGAGCCATTATTTTCATTTTCATTAACTCTGCTATGTACAGGTTATTAAGTTTGGCAGCACCAACTTTAATACTTTGAACAACAACAACAAAAATCACTAGCTGTGTCTGAAATTGCTCTCTATTCCCTGTATAGTCCACTACATGAGGCGCACACCATTTTGTAGGGGTGTCCAAATACTCCATGCACCCTATATAGTGGACTCAAAGTATCCCACAATGCACCACGGAAAGTAGTGAGGATCGATATACCCTAGTCCAGCTAGTCCAGCTATTCCCAACCAGGGGTCCGCGAGACCCCACGTGTACTTCAACATTGTATGCTATCTAAATAAGCAGAAAATGCTATATGATTGAGTTATGGTCATTAGTTGAAATACTATGCTGTATCCACAATTTCAAAACGACAGTTCTGGGAGGACCTCAAAATGCCCACTGGAGGCAAATATTGAGAAGCAACCACAAAACGACCAGAAGAGAGTTTTAATTGGTCTACTATGATTTCCCAGCCTATTATAAACAAAGAAACCCTTTTAAAACATGACTTTTCATGTCACTCCAACTGCAGTCCATGGCCGACAGTAATTGATTATGACCGTTTCACATCCATTACATTAGATTTTGTATAGTCATATATGACTATACAAATTAAATACAGCTTGACCTTGACAATGCAACACATATTTCACCCACCAAAACGACGGCAGCGGTCGGGCAGGCACCAAAAAAACCCACCTTTGCAGATGCAATAGTTCCTTGTATTGTTGAGGTGCAGGTCCAAAAAGATATGCAAATTCTCTGGGTGGTTTTGTTGAATTATGCATCACAGTTGAACGTACTACAAAATAAAGTGTGTGTGTGTGTGCACGACACGCCACGCAGACTCGCCGCATGAAAATTTAATGCTGACATCTTCATTTTTGTGAGTGTTGTTTGGACAGATATTTTCTGCGCAATACCAGTCTTTTGAAGATGCCAACACTTCAAACCTAATCACCACAATTGCGATGCCCACAGCATCGGAAGTACTCTCAGAACGTCATCCAATGGTTCGGAGGAAAAAAAAATAAATGAATCGACTTCCAACTGCGGATGGAAGAGTGCAAATCACCTTCTTTGGGATTGGCGAAGATTGCACAAAGATGAAAAAAGTGAAATATTTCGAACAAAATCAATATTGGTCATTTTATGAACCTCTCTGAAACACTTCCTCTATTTTAATTTCCAACAAAGTGCGTTTTTTAAATTGCGAATCTCAACAGTGTTGTAGAATTCATTTCAAAATACCTGTATTAACCGAATCATTACAGTCATTCTAGGGTCCTTCAGCTCCTCAAATAGGATCTGAATTTTAATGCCTTTTGAAAAAAAAAAAACAACAAAAAACAAAGTCAAATTTTACAGGCTTTAAATAGGTTAAAACCAGTGTTGGGCAAGTTACTTTCAAAAAGTAATTAGTTACAGTTACTAGTTACTTCTCCTAAAAAGTATCTGAGTTACTAACTGAGTTACTCCACAATAAAAGTAACTAGTTACTAGTAAAAGTAACACACCGAACCTGAAGTCGACGCACCAGAGGCTGACCCGCGCCTTCATCGGACCAAA
>OMKY01254733.1:13351-30506 GCA_900302395.1 Bregmaceros cantori
GCCGGAGTGAATATTAGCGCAGAACAGCACAACACTGAACTCGCCGCATAACTGGTATGTTTTTATGTAGATTCTAATCTTATTTTATTGGTTCTTTGATTGTGTTAGTGTACCGCTGTTTGCCTGTGTTGGCTGCATGAAGGGATCGGGTGTCACTTTCGTTGTTGTGGTTGTACGACCGTGACAATGACAATAAATATTATATCTAATAAATCTTTCTATTGATCTATCTATCTATCTATCGATCTTGCTATATCGTTCTTGATTGCTTTACTCCTCGTACTCAAGGAGTAAAGCAATCAATAAGCAATCTGTTTTGATTGGCGTTGTTATGACAAGCGACGTTGTTTTCGGGCTCCATTCGGAGACTGATCAGTTCAGTTCAGTTCTAATAATTTAAACGGAATATTAATATTAGTAAATGGCCGCGGCTTTTAGACCGGTGCGGCTTATATAACTTTTTTTCCATGTTTTCTTAAAAATTACGGCGTTGCGGCTTTTAGAGAGGTGCGCTCATTGGTCCGGAAAATACGGTAAGTTGCTGGCTCTGTGGCCCAGTCAGTTAGACACCCGCACCCAGCACACGTATGGTGCCTGTGACTTAATTCACAGGCAGGGACAGCGTCGCAGGTTGTCCTCCCCTCGCTGACCTTTTTGCAATATATTTCCCGATGTTCTCGCCCCACTTTCATAATTAACTGGAAAATGATGCTTAAGCCGAAAAAAGCTCATTATTATATTGATCATTGTTTAATCAGACATGTTGACTGGTTATTCAATTAATCAGTTCATTTTTGGAGCAAACAATGGAATTATTAATCACTGCCAATTAATCGTTTATTAGCAGGTTGCAGCTCTAATGCATTCCAATTATTTTGTATTTCTTCAATTCATGCTTTTGAACATCTGAACAGTGTGTGTGTGCGTTGTATTTTAAGATTTCCCCCGGGGGTATCCAGCGAATGCGACAAGCGTCGTGACTACAGCCAGTTTGAGGGGTTCAGAACCTGAGCTTCCCGTCCCACAGGCCCAGTTTCTCAACCCCCGCATC
This sequence comes from Bregmaceros cantori, assembly GCA_900302395.1. Classification (NCBI taxonomy): domain Eukaryota; kingdom Metazoa; phylum Chordata; class Actinopteri; order Gadiformes; family Bregmacerotidae; genus Bregmaceros; species Bregmaceros cantori. The sequence goes on from OMKY01254733.1 coordinate 14,403, forward strand.
CGCCACGGCTGTTGATACCCCAGGGTATATGCGCGGGCCGACGACTGTCTATGTGTGTGGGTGTGTGGTCTCTTGTAAAAAGGGTTCGGCTGCAGGCACATTCACAACTTAACACCATTGTTTTGCATAAATGAATTATTATGAAATCCTTGCAAATGTAACCTAGATTGTATGGTCATATAATGTTGTCAATATAATGTTGTTGTAAAGATTAGCATGTTGCAGTCTCTTCACACAGAATTATTGTGCGCCCAAACATGTAATAGCCTTCCCTAACCAAGTAGGGATTCACCCAGAAACAAACAACCCTTTTTCCGAGTCTTCGCTTTGACCCGATTATGAACAGTGAGCTGGCGCTAACTCCATCCACCAGCCCAGAGAGTGACTGATCCATGGCTGCATACGACGGGTTGAAAAAGACCGCGTCGGGTAATTTTTGTCCTCAATTTTCAATCCATGCAAGGAACTGTGGGGGCCCTGGGACGTGGGCAATGTGGCCAAGCAATTTTCCTGTCTGCTACCTCGCAAAGTGCCAATCCGTTCCACCCTTCAAACCTGACACAGGTGTAGTGCCCCCACTTCCCCTACCGCTCCCCCCATCCCCCACCGGAGGTACGATCCCCGCCGCGAGAGTGAGGGTTTCCACCGCCCATCACGGTGCTCGTTTCACAGCTATTGTTTGCCTCCTTTTCAGGGCAGTAATACGCGCTGACATCAGCGTCATGCGGCTAAGATCTCGGCAAAGAAATACATTTCAGGTGGGAGGGAAAAAAATAAAGATATCAAAAAATACAAAGCAAGAAGGCTAGCTGGGTACTTCCTGCAGAGTCCAATCAGCCAGACATGGCCCACAGCAAGTCATGCTTGGGAGTTCATTCAAACCGCATGGTGTTCTGACCAGTGTGTGTGCGCCACAAGAAGGGAGAGAAAGGTGAGGAATGGAGATATTGGGGAGGGACTGCATCATCCCCTTGTTCAGCGCTTTTCCTAGAGAGCATGGTGATCAGAGTTGGTGCTAGGGGTGTAATTATCATGGCGACACGATTCAGTATCCGTTTTCTGACCCAATGATTTGTTTTTTTCGATACTCAAGAATTCACCACGATACGCTTCGATTTGATACGATTCTTCGATTTTTTTTTTTTTAATTTAACCTGATAGGGGAGTGGAATTATGTCCAGTAGCAAATAGATTAAAATAGACCAGAAAAAAGATCAATACCCTTGCAGATGTATGGATACATTGTATCGTCAGCTGTTGTATCAACATATATCAATACAAAATCGATATTATTTACACCCATAGTTCGGGGGATAAGGGACTAGAAGTAATCAGGTTACAGTGAACGGATTACAAAAAAATAAGAAACTGTAGTCCCTTACAACTACATCTTAGGTGAGCGATAGGTGGCGTTGTTTTGCAACTAACTTTGCAACCCAGAGAAGAAGACTGGCTGCCTAGAAATGAATACATAGGAACTTAGGAGGTGACAGTGTTTATAACATTGCGTGATGGAGCATTAAGCAAAAAAAGGGGGGGAGGGCATGCACAACATGGTGTATTCAATAGCGCAAAGATAATTCAGTGTCAATAAAACAAATAAAATTGAATATGAGCCACAATATACATGTATTTTTTCCATTAGCATCGGCACATCAAAAATAATGCAGCCTTCCCATAATGCACCTGAATTCCTAAAGTCCAAATCGAGACCTAGCTTTTTGCTCAGATTTTTTTAGTTTGCTGTTTGCTGCACAGTTGAATTCCATCGCATTCTCACCCAAAAATTAACTTCGAAATATTCTGAAAAGTCCAAAAGTCCGGACTTAAGACTGCAGGTGTGAATGCGACCTTAGAATATGTACTCTAGATACAGTTACAGGAATAACAGTGGTGGGTTAAAACGAGAACAGATCATCTCCGTCTGTCTTATTCTACATGGAAATGTGGCAAATATCGCAGAATATTGTTTCCATACACATCGGCCCAAATATGTACGCCAAAGAAACAACAGATCACTTCCTACAATTGATAAGCTTAGTTGATGCAGGCACAACGGAATGTTTATATTGAAGATGAAGTCTATATCTCCTCCCAGAGTTCAAGAAGGTATATTCACTCAATGTAGACTGATGAAGTTTTGATCATCAGAAACCAGGGAATCAGGGAACCGAGAATTTCAAGAAGCGCTCCTCGCGCAGGCACATCAAATGTGTGTATATGTGCATGTGTGTGTCTGTGTGTAATTGTGTGTTTGTGTACGCGTGTCAGCATGCACGGTGGCCTAGGTGGGTGATGAGGGCTCCCAGGTTAATGCAATTACCAGTATGATGCATGGCTCTCCTCTCTGTCCTCTGCTCTCTGACCTCTCCCACACCAATAATGCTCCTCCCACCTCATCCTCCTACACCCTCAGACATCCATTTAAACCCCATCAGTTACTGTGTAATGGGGATGTCAATGGCTCAGCCATAGCATATCAACCAACCGATAATCAATTAATTTATTGCCAATCATTTAAATTGGACAGTTGCACAACAATACATTGGCCGCATGTGTGCACGCTGCACCATTGAAGAAGGATCTCTCCGTTCTGATCCATAGTAGTAGCTCATAATATGCCAAATCGGCCAAAAACAAAATTCTGCCTCGAGGGATTACTGGAAGATAAAAGAAGCAGAGGCAGATAATCCAAACCATGGCACGGCAACATCTACGAATGGTCGATCCCAAACAGACCAACAATTGCCTTAACAGAAAGACTGATTAGAATCTAATCAGTGATCTGACCTAATGAGAGAGATGTGTGTGCAGTGACATATACACACATAGGGTTCCCCTAATGTGGGTCATTATTTGCAACTTCCTAATGTGGGACAGTCAGTTGCCTTATGTGGGACAGTAAAATGTAGTGTTGAACAGTTAAACTTAATGTTAAACTTAATGGTAAACACATTATATATAGTTTGCTTTTACCAGAGTTTCACTGACATTAATTAGTTTAGTTAGGATCCAAAGCCACTTGTGGGCTTAGTTGTCCCACATTTGGCACTGGCCCACCCATCATACACACTCACAGATACATCCACAGGAGACTGTCAGCACTCCTGTATGGGGAGTCTGTATGTCTATGAATCTATCTATATACGGTATGTTCTCTCCCTATGTTTTGGAAACAAAGTTAACAACTCTGCAGGCGTCTGAGACACAGCAGTCATTTCTTTCCGCCCCCTTATGTGTGATGATCATCATATGACTTGCTGCAGGTTTTGATACAGCAGTGACTCTGTGGCAGTGTGAAAGTGACTACCTGTGAGAATTTTTAAAGATCTTATTAAAATACGTTTTAACATAGGCATGTAAATGATAAAATGTTAAAACAAATTTTAACATTCAACACAAAACAGTAGCCATTGCCTTGCACAGCACCAGGGCTATATTGGCGGAAAATAAGGGGTGAAAAAAAAAAATTCTGGGGCAGTTGACGCTGCATCCATAGTACCCGAGTTCTCCTCCCCTCATCGGCCTGAGTGCGAAGTCTGCCCCTGATCTCTTTAACCAGTTTCCAACTAATCCTGTCTAATAAAGATGAAAAACGGAGCTGACACCTGAAAAAAATAACTTAAAAAAATAAATAATAACTCTTCCAGTATGCCAGCATGGAAGAGTAGGCTGATGAAACTAACACAGAAACCTTATTGCGCAATCTGCAATGGGCACAGACAGCAGAGCTCATAGCAATGCATGTATTATGTATAAGTATTATTACACAAAGCAGTGTGCCACAGTGACTAGTGGAAGCACAGTTCGAAGCAAGCCGAGAGCAGCACACACGGCGCGAGACGGCGAATGTGTGTCAAGGTACTGGAAGGAAGCGCTCCCAGCCAAGACGTCTCGGTGGGAAAATGAGCCGGTGCACTAATTTCCTTTAGCGCCCACGCGCCCGCTCTTCATAACTCCCCGTGTCTGGTCGACCAGAACATCCATCATCGCCTCGTTACGTCGCAGCTCCCCGTCACGGACACGTCCTCCACATCACCTTGTTAGATAGAGCCACTCGCTGGACGTGCGGCCGGTGAGTGTTTTATGAATGTGTGGGCAGAGTATGTAAAGCAGGGGGGGGGGCGAAGCCAGGCATAATGCGCGTAACGGGTGAATAGGGTCTCCTCGCGTGCGTGTGCATGTTCAGGATTGCGGAATCAGCCGCGAACCTGACCTCTGTGGTTTGTGCTTCAGAAGCTCTGTAGAGAAACAATGCTTGAGGGAGGCAGACTTGTGGAAAGTACAGGTAGAAGTAAATCCAAGAGCATTTCTGCTTGGGTTTGCCTCAAGATGGATTCTGGGAGCAGGTGTCGGCTGATCAGCTGATTGACCTGACCGAAGAGTTGTGTTAATTAAATCAGCTGGTTTGTAGAGGGTTAAAACAAATCACTGTTATGGCTTTATACTCCAGAAAACTGACTTTTTACACAAGACTGTGTGTCCGACATCCATAATATCAGCTCATTACCCCTCTTCAGATCAAGACTCAAAACCCACATGTTCCACTCCGCATATTCACTTCTTTTTAGCTACTTTAGTTTATCATTTTATTTTTTCTTATGTTCAATTTATTTTAATAATTGTTGTTACTGATTCTGTGTATCCTTGTAAAGTATCCTTGAGTGTTTTGAAAAGCGCTCATAAATGTATTATTATTATTATTATTATTATTATTATTATTATTATTATTATTATATCAGCCTTGTTGTTTAGTTAGACCACTTGTTGAAGGCATTGGCAGGCTGAATGGAGTAATTCAACCCGTGCTTCGCTTTGCTTGGAAACCAATGTAAGATCATCATCATGCATGGCTTAATAAATGACATTATCCGAATGATATTAATGTTTAAAGCTGAGGTATTATCTTGACCTTTTAATTGGGTTTGATTGAGCATGTGGCATGTAGTGAAGTGTGTCTACGGGTGGAAGCCATTATCATTGTATGAATGGAAAAAAAAGAAAAGTGCATGGTAAAAGAAGCGGCGGGGTCCTGTAACTCTTCCCGGAAACAGCGTCAAAATACGCACAAATTGGCTGCGTACCTGCCACATGAATACTATGACTACTACTACTACGATTTCCAAATTAAATTAAGTGTGTGTGTTTGAGAGAGATAAAAGTGTGTGCATGTGTGAGAGAACATTATGTGATGTTTTTTTAACCACTGTCAATCTTCTTCACCCCACTTTTTCCCTATGCGGGGTCGCCGTTGTGAGTGACCCTTTTCCACTTTCTACTGCTGACCTTCTCTTTGTTGATCGTCTCCTCCCCGAGATCTGTTCCCTTCTTCTGTTTCCTTCCTATTTCCATCTCCATCACTTCATATGTGCTCTTCTCCAACTCTTCTACTTAGCTCTCTGAACCATACGAGTCTAGTAGTCTCTTGGATCCTCCTAGAATGACTTTCACTTTACCACTGTCTATAGTGCTACCTAATTACGATGTGCACAAATGTGTCTGGCTTGATGGGCACATTATTGAGCAATACGGTCCTCCATTCAAATAAAAAGTTTGAAAAACTACTGAAGAAGAGCTAACTAGATGAGAATAGGTGATCGTTTTGGGGGTTATTCACAGAGACCTTGCAGGGTAGAAACAGTGTTTCTCTGCTGAACGTCCTCTCGTTTCCTCGGCATCATCAGAGTTGTGTCCTTGCTCTGACATCTCCCTCTCCATCTCTGCCTTGCAGCCTCCTCTAACCCCGTCCCCTCTGTCCACTACCCCTGGCAAAGACAGGTATGCATGGCAGTGAGCCACAAAGCCACAGCACAGAGCGGGACCCAAAATCCCAAAGGCCTGTTCAATGTTCAAGGCATTGTCACATCTAGCATAGCAGACTGTGCAGCAACCTGGGTCATCCTCCACCGGAGGCCCCCGATCCAGTGTTGTTCTGTTCAGAAGGCCGAGTCCAGACCATTCATAGATGCTGTTGCAGCATCATTTGGGTTGTCTGCCTCTGATTCTTTACCTAACTGAATCCCCGTTTTATTTGACTATAGAGATTGATTAGATTAACAATATCCACATATATGATTAGAAAAACCCTTGAAAAAAGATTCCACATATTAATGGATACTAAATTGGTCTAAGTAAAGACAGCGCTGATCATTTGCTGCATTCTTTGCCAGCACAGTTTCACATTATTAATCTGAAAAAAAAGATCTATAGATGAATTGGGTGACAGATTAAGACATGACAGATTAAGCCCAGATCATTAGTGGGCAAAAATAATCAATAAATAATCGACAATCAATAAGGCATTAAAGCATCACCGTCGTCGGCAATAATTAATTCTAATATGTTTTTATCAGAGTAAGTTAACTGCACATTTGTAGGTTAAGAAGAACCAAAATTATATTTCAAGTTGACAAAATCAATGTTTTTCTTGGTATATTATTACTGCATGTGAATAACACATGCAGAAAATGTGATGGCATGTAAGAGGACTGTGTGAGTGTGTGTTGGTGTGAATACGTGTGAGCGTTTCCAGCTGAGTAGGACCCAATCAACAGCTGAATGTTAAGTAGCAGATGCTGTTTTTTTAAGTGCTTCCGAGGAACACGGAAGAAAGCAATAAATGTCATCTCTCTTCGCGTCCAACCAACACCACCACAGAAATATCTCCGTCTCCGTCTAATCATGGGGAAGCCACAACCATCTCTCCCTTTAATTCTCTACCTCTCCCACTCTCTCTCACCACCTTCTGAACCACACTGAAGCCATGCTCACTCCTCTCTCCCACTGACTCCCCCCCCCTTGTCTGCTTGGTATTCCTGCAACCTCTCCCCTCCTCCACAGCCAGGGGTGGAATCAGAAGGCTTCCCTATCGTCAAGTGGACTCCATGCCAGGCAGCGTGTGGGTGTCTGTGTGATGCATGACAGCCCCGAAAATAATCAGAGAAGGAGAAGCAAGAGAAGAAATCCTACAGCCATGGATCAGGCAGAGACAGTAATATGACCAGCAGCAATCTGAAGATGGAAGGTTGGTAGAAGTGATGGTGTTTCCCTTCCAGCACTGCCTTCCATGCTAGTTGGTAGCCTTCTGGAATAGAAAGTTTGGTTGGACAGATGTACGCACCTTAACTATGTAGTCTTCCCGATGGCGCAGTCGGCAAGACACCCACACCCAGAACACGTCTGGTGCCCACCTTTCTACAATGTTTTCCCCAATCTCGCTCGACCAGTTTTCCAATCTATCCCTGTCAATAAAATGGAAAATGGTGCTTACAACTACAAAATCATTTAAAAATAATAATAATCCGTAACAGATGGTGATTTAATACGGCTATGGTATTGTAGCCTGGCGAGCTAGAGCCAACGCATTGTCCACACATCGCACATCGCTGAACGCTTGCAATGGGTCTGGAAAAATCAGGCTCGCCGTCGGTACAGATTCAATAGACCAATCAGCGTGGACGTGTTCGGGTTACGCAATGCGTGGGCGGAGTTTGTACGGGCTATGTGAGACGTGGGTGGAGTTTGGTTGTCACGCCTTCACGCCGCTTGTCCCACCTGCTGCGCTGTGACTGGATAACACGATTTGATTCACCCATAAGTGCAGCCATCCGTCATGCACATCAAGCGAGTCGTGAAGCACCAATCCATAGACTTTTTCATGAAAGGCAGTACGCCACGGCCTGGCAAACGCAATATAAAGGCAGTATAAAACTCCAACAATCCCTCTCATGCCCTCTTGCAGACCAACATCCCTCGGAGAACAAGTGGATTAAAAGATGTAGTCTTTTTTTTCAATGTTTTTTTTCTCCGCTGGTGACCGAGACTGTAAACACACTGATGCTTGTAAAAGGCGTGATGAGCTAAAGACGAAAAAACAAACCAAAAAAAAAACACAGGAGCGAGAACAACCGCAGTGCTGTATATTCTGCTGATGTAGGCAGACTGATATCATCGCTACACATGGAGCCACAGGGGCATCCGAGCAGAGAGTGGAGAAATGGGCTCGTTCTAAGATAACAGCTGTGGCCCTGTCCATACCTGCCTGGTTCCTCAGCCAAACATCTTGCGCTGCGGCCGCAAAGCCCCGGCTTTGTGCTGCTCTTAGCAACTCTTGGATATGCTTTTAAGCCGTGCACGTAATGCTTGCTGCACGTGAGGGGCTTGGTGCAAAGGCGTGTGAAAAATAAATTGACTTTGACGTGCTGAAACTACTGTGTTTCGGTGATGTTTCTGTGAGCAATGTGCAACTGCAACTCACGGAGGGAACTGTGATATGCATGTATTTTATGTGTTTTGCGCAAGTGCCATTTTTCATGGTGTGAAGGGGTTGGGGAAGCAGGCTTGCAGCATCCTTATGCTGGAGACGGCAACCTCACCGACAAAGAGAGCCTCTCAGTAGGATCTCAGATTCTAACGTGGGAGAATATCATGAATTTGAAAGAAAAGCTTTCTAATGGCAACATGAACATAATAAGCACTGTAAAGGCAAGCAGTGTATTGTCAGCCTCCAAGTGGGTGTGACATTATTCGAATTATGTTGTTCATACGTGGCCGAATCTAAGCGGGAGACTTAGGGAGAACTTTGACTACTTACTATTAGATAGTCGCAAATGGTATGTGCTGTGTTTGGAGGCTAAAGTTTAAAGAAAACTTCACGCCTGATACTGCTTGCTGTTACGAAGAAAACATCCAACCGAACATATATGCATGTTCAGAAGCCAGCTACAAACAACCGGCCTAAGAGATGAGAGAGAGGTAATTTTTGACACTACGAAAACACCTGTGCGGCGAAAAATCCCTCCGTGTCATCCCAGCATCTTCACCTATCTATAAACACCCGTTGTCCCCCTTCAACTCGGCTTCACCTCTCTTTCTCGGCCCATATCTCGCAAGGTGTCCAGCGGAGTTACGAGCGATGAGAAGAGGCACGAGGTCGTTCCCTCGGCAGGGGAGCAGAGCGGGAAAGGTCAGGAAAAGATCAGCTCGGAATAATCTAGAGCGGTCAGCTGCAGCCGGCCGCTGCAACACCTTGTGCTGTTTGCGCTGCTTTAAGTAGACAGGTGACGGCCACCCGCTGTGACAGCGCTGGCTGTGCCGTGTGGGGAGGCGCACTCGCAAAGAGACAACAGGAAATGATACAGAGAGCATGAAAAGGGGTAAAGTTTGAGTAAAGGAGAGATTAGGTGTTTGGGAACTAGAGCAGCACACAAAAGCCAAAGGCATGAAGAATGTCTTTCCAGAGCTAACGTCCAGATGGATTATCCTAATTGTAGAATATAAGATCATATCATGAATTTGAATTTACAAGTTTGTTTTCCCCATGATGCATTGTGTGATCGTAATTCTGCAGCACTCCTTGCGCTGTGTTTGTAGTTATCGAGCAGCAACCCCTAGTGGTCATTTTACACTGGGCTTAAAAGGTAATTTGAATTTCAGGTTTAAAATGGAATTAAAAGAAAAGTAAGCTGTAACTTTCAAATGACAAGATGAATAAAATAAGCACTTTAAAAGTAAAGTGCTGTATTTCCCGTCATACAAGCAGGTACTATAAGACTGATTTGATGATTTACAAATAGATGGTAAAAAGGAAGCCAGCGGGACACCTTCAACAACTGATGTGAGCCTAATCCCACACATTGAGCACTATTCGACAGTCACAGACGACATAATCAAAAATGTCAGATAATGATTAAGAGGTACTTTCAATAAGCCATTTGTTCTGTTTCCAAGGATCAGGCTGAATAACCATCAATCTATGTTATATATGTTAAAAATACATAAAGGAAAGAGCATGATTTGTCCTTATATATATTCATGTGTTCCAGTTAATGCCGATGTTATAGAAGCATGTATGAATGACAAATTACATTCCCATTTGGAGAACTCCACACTAAAATACCTGACAATTCATCCAATGCATCCAATGACAATGACCAAGGGCTTACCTTCCTTGCAGTAGCGGCCTTTGTATCGGGTGCGGCTGCAGTCGCAGTACACCTCTCCATGCAGGACAGCACAGTCTCCTCCGTTCAGGCAGGGGTTCTGCTTGGTGCACACGTACTCCAAGTCGCTCTCTATTCCGTTGCTATTAAGCAGCTCGGGCGGCATGTCGGCCACCTTCAGGTTGGAGATAAGACCCATAAACGGCGGCTCGTACTTGACGGTGCTCGAGGTCAGTGCCGACAAGCGCACATCGGGAGGGATGCCGCCCACAAACAGGTCACTGACCACCGCCATCTCACGGCGCTTGGACCGCACCTCGGCCAGTTTGGTTTCGGAGTCCACCATCAGCTCAGTCTTGCGATAGTTGCGCGTCAGCAGCACCATGTGCCAGCGCTCATCGTCCACCGGTGTCTCCATGTGTATCGAGGCTGGGTCGGAGCAATGGATGGCAAACTGCATCTGGAGCCGGCCTTCAACGATTAAGAGTTCCAGAAAGTCGCAGTTGCCACCGTCGTCGAGGTAGAGCACCAGCGCCTCGCTGATGTTGGTCTTGAGGCTGAAGCTCAGCTCGCCGACCGATGCCGCTTCCCAGCGAGCGTAGCGTGCCCATTGTCCCGGGGCACCGCTGAATTCCAGGGCCCACACCGCGGTGAAGAGATGGAGCAGAGTGAGCGCGCCCAGGGGCCAACACGGGTGACGCGCATCTCTCGACATTCTTGAATGGTTTTAAGCCGCCCTCTCGCCGGCGTGGATTGAATTTACTTTACAACCTTTGCGTTGGGTGAAATTAGTAAGGGAACGGCAGGGAAGCGTCTTCACAGAATGTTCCTCACGGAAATTTCCACTGCGCAATACGCACTTTCTGTTCCACTCCCTCTTTACAGTTCAAGTTGACGACTATCTTAGCCTGATTCTCTCCTCCGCCTCTCCATCAGTAAGGGCCTCAGAGGGTTCCGATATAACGGGAGAGAAAGGCAAGAGGGGGAGAGAGAGAGTGAGTGAGTGTGGGAGACAGAAAGCAGGCCGGGCGGAGAAGGAAAGAGACGGGAATGAGTGAATTGAGAGAGCGGTACAGGAGTGGGACCAAGGGATGAGCTAGTATGAGCAAAGCCAACAAACTCCCAGCTAAAAATAGAATCCTTGTGTCTTCCACAAAAAAAATCCAGTATTTGTTTGCAGGTTGCAGTGATTTTTTTTGATCCGGTATTTCCAGTAAGCCACGTGATCCGAGGGTAAAATCCAGGGGGCACTGAGAGGATGTCAGTGATCTCTGCGCGGCGTCACACAAATCGGTGCGTGCATGCCGCAGGCGGCCTCAGCCGGGTGCTGTCAGACACTCTTCTCACTTCGGTTCCCGAGGTCCCCCATCGTTGGCCTGGTCGTCCTGTGGACACAGGGAACAGGAAGAGCGAGACGGTCAAAACATTGGTCAATCGTGTGCTGCCCAGTAGCTCAGTCGGTTAGGCAGTGCACTGGAAAGCGCACATATGCCTTAATGGCGCGGTGAGTCGGTGGTTCGAATCCCACCACCAACGTATTTCCCGCATGTCTACCACCCATCTTCACCTGTTTCTAACCCTAATAAATAAAGCTTGGAAGAAACAGTCTGAATGGGCTGGAAAAAAACATTAAAAAAAAGGTCAATAGTACACAACAGTAGCTCAGTCGCTTAAGACAGTGCACTACAAAGCACACATACGCCATGATGGCACAGGGGGTTGTGAGTTCGCCTCCCCTAACCGACACATTTGCCGCATGTCCGCTCCCCTAGCTTCAACGCTTTCCAACGAACCCTCAATAAAGCTGAAAATGCCCCGCAAAACATAACTCTATTACACATTAAAGACATTCTGAGGTACTAAGCAGCAAAAACTATTTGCTCTCACAAATGAAGTGAAATGTGTCACTTTCTGTTAAAAAATACCAACAAACAAAGCACCCTTAGGTCACCCTTAAGTTCAACATTAAAATATAACTAGCAATGTTTGCTTAATATGATATACTGGTAATTAAACTGCAAAGAGAAAGAGTGAGGTTCTACATTTGCACTGCGAACAAGTGTTGTCACTGACTAGCAGATCAACCTGACTGAAGAGCTGCACTAATTAGAAGCAGCTGGTATTGTGGCTGTTTGGTGTGCACTGGTAGAATCAAAACAGGACTTTCTGGAACTGGATTTGCCATCTCAGCTAGTTAGGCTCAACTCACCTCCTAAATACAACATGTACTAGGCACAGGTATAGCCTGAACTCACTGGGGTGCACAGGAATGCAGAATCACTATTGACCAAACAATGTATGTTTCGGCGGCAACTTGTTCAAATTGTGGAAGTGTAAAACTGTCTTTCTTTACACTTTTCACCCTTTCCTCTGCAATACCTTTGTTTCCTCATTAGATGGAAGACTAGTCTGGACAACGTCCCGCTCTAGAGGATATTAAATTAATCTAAAGCCCAATTCGCACTGGACTTTTATTACCTATGGACCCCTGGTAATTCGGAATAATTGCAGAGGACGTCCGAGTTTCATTTGACGTGCGAATGTGCGAGGTCAGCGATTTGCGGTTGGGCAAGCAAAAATACGGCACATGCGTCATGTCTTTTAAATTGAGCAAAACACAGGCTTTTACTAATCCGTCAGGATGTGCGACAAATTAACATAGACGTCAGGGGGTAATTGCAAATTATCAGAGGTCCCCACGTAATTCCATGGCAGTGCGAATTAGGCTAAATTTGAGAATGTGAAATAATATAATCAATACACCTTGCATTTGTCAGAGACCGGAAAGGACTCAAGTGCACAGAACTCAGAGAGTCTTTTAATTAGTTCACAAACAAAGTCCAAAACACGGGAACAAGACTGGGTAACAGACCAAGCAGGCAGATAGACACAGTGGGGGATGGACAAGGCGGAGGTACCGACTGGCGGGTTCATATGGGCAGAGGGAGCAGGCAGGTTTGGGGGAAACAGGCGCTGAGGTAAGGTAAACTGACGATCTGGCAGGGGACAGAGGGCTGGACTGCGTGTTTACGGATTGCAAACCAAAATCCATAACCACGCCCCGGGCAACTCGCACTTCCGCATATGACGCAGTCGTGACGCAACCGCGGCAATTTTTCGTCTCCCGAATTTGCGTTATAACATGTAATCCCCTACCCTAACCCCTACCCTAAACCTAACCCTAACCCCTACCCTAAACCTAACCCTAACCCCTACCCTAAACCTAACCCTAAACCTACCCTAAATTTAACCCCTAACCCTAACCCCTAAACCTAACCCCTAATCCTAACCGTAATTTAAAAAAAGCGCAATTGGCGTTAAAAATAAAGACGCAAAGAAGTAAGCGGCAAAAGGAATCGAACACGGGACGCTAGCATGGAGGACTAGTGCCTTTCTATTGAGCTACGCTGGCTGATGCTCAGATCGGTAACAGACAGCCTTAAGTCGCTGCTGACTCCACGTTTTTTGGCGATGGGCAGGGCGTGACGCGTCAATGGGCGTGGTTATGGATTTTGGTTTGCAATCCGTAAACACGCGTAAAAATGCTCCTAGACCAGCCCGTCTGTGAAAAAATACAACCCGTTGTGTCCAAAAGTTGGCCCACCCCTGGTTTAGGATATCATATCTTTGCAAACAAATCCTCCCTTTTTGAGACTTGTAAAATGACAAATTCAAAAATCGAGTACACCTCTACTACTGCTGCAACCTATCAGAACAAAGATTCACATCTTGAATTCAACTTTATCCTAAAAAAAGGTAGTTTTGCGTGTTTTCCACTCCGGAGATACAGATAGTGGAATATAACATTCAGTGTCTTGAAGCAGTGTCCAATAGTGGGTATGCATAGCAATGGGACCACAATAGTCCCATTCATTCCTTCAACAAGTGTCGATCTACCACAATTAGTTCCTACATGAGTATGGTTGAGAATAGAAAGTGAACTGGGGACAGCGTTTCATTTAATTTCATTTCCCATTCCCCTCAATGAGCCACAAAGAATGTAAGCGTAAAAGGCAATCCGATGGCTGGCCCCTGTTGGAAAACGAATGAAATGAGACTCAAAACACAGAGGCTGAACTGTTCATTTTCCGTCGTGCAATCTACTCCTCAGCGGGCGGCGCCGGTTCCGATCGTAATTCACCTGCGCTCCCCCCAGCGTGCAGTGCAGGCTTCATTACAGAGACAATAAAACGCACGTCTCATCACAGCGCCCACCCTGGCCGTCTTATAGACTGACGCAATGCGAACTACAATGCGACTGCCACCGTGGCTCATTTGAATGGAATCAGACACAGACACATACACGCACATATTAAAATACTAACGTCATTTCTGGAAGGCCATGAACGTTAAGAAGCTTGCCGCCCTTCATCTCATTCATTGATCCAGGTGCATCACCTCAGCTGATTAACTCTCTCCCCCAGCTACGGCACGCCTTTTCATTTCTACCCGCTCCTAAACTGGATGCTGCTTGGTTTTGCTACCCACCACCTTCCCCTGCTCCACCAAAACAAAATTCAAAAATAAATAAAAATATTGTGTATGATGTGACATGTTCTCTTGTCACGTCACTTGCCGCTGTTCATGGGGGATTTACTATCTCACCCTGTGTGCTGAGGTGAAAATTATCTGCTGAGTGAATTCGTGCTTTTCCATGGTACTCATGGGAATAGGGGGGTTCCTCCGAACACAACCATACCGCCAAGATAATTCAAAAACTTACAATAAAGAATTGCTTCTTAATATTCTGTTGTGTTTCTTGACAAAAAAATGCACTCACAGAAATACACTCACAGAGGCACACATACAAGTCAAATATATTGTAATTCATAGTGTGATCTTGGCTTCATGTATTGCAGCTGAAGCAGTCTCTACATTTGTAAGGTGCACTATATATATCTATAGGCCAAGGCCCGCAGAGCATAATCCACTACATTAACAATAAAATACGACTACTGGGGTGCTGGTGTATGCTGTCTAGAGCTGAAACTATTACTTGATTAACACAACACCAACCATTTTAACATCAAATTATATCTGAACACATCGACTTTGTGTAATGCAGAAGATCTCTGCATTCTAGGAGAAATTGTGATTATTTTCTAATAATTCTAAAAATGTCTAAAAATGTATAATCTTTGGCAATACATATCTGTTTTGCATAGAATGTATGTGGGTGTCGAAGACACTGAAAGAGTTAATCGTGATCACTCAACTGTGAATATTACTCAAGTATAGACATCTGACATCAATAAACATCCCAACTCTTTTGGGATCCGAAAGTTACTGGCTGTGTCCGAAATCGCCCCCTAACCCCCATATAGGGCACTATATGGGGCGCACGCCATTTTGTAGGGGTGTCCGAATTCTCCATGTGCCCTAGATAGGGCAATGAAAGTATCCCACAATGCACCGCGAAATGTAGTGAGCATCGCGTGTACCCTAGACGGAGAAATATAACCCATAATGCATTGCGAGACGCATGACACTAATTAAAACGTAGAAGAAGACGACGCGCGCTCCAAAACAAAAACAAATAATTATAAATGTGAGTACAATTGATTTTCTGTGATAAAGTATACATGTATTATAAAAAATACATTTATTATAAAAAATACCTTTATTATTAAAAAAAGCATGCGAATGCTACGGCCAATGCCGACAGGCAATGACGTCACTATGCAACAGCGGTGACGTAAGTTAACAGTGCCGATTCTAGTGTCCGAAATCTTGTCGCTCAGATTGAGTGGACTATATAGTCAGTGCCCTATCCAGGAGCTAGGGGTTAGGGAGCGATTTCGGACACAGCCACACATTATGCATATTGAGACGCAGCCGTTGGTTTTAATGCGCACGGCCAGTACACAGAAATCTGCATCACTGCTTGCTCAGGTCTCCAGGGAGCCCCGTTATCGCTGGGAGGGGGTAATATGCAGACCAGGGCTTTGAACCAATATTTTTTCCCAAACGTTTCGTTCCGAACAGAAACAGAATTATAACGTTTCGCGGTTATGTGTTCCACCAATAAATTGACGTTCCTGAACCGGTTAGAACCAAAAAATATTGTTCCCGGAACGATTAATTTCGTTCCTGTCAGCTATGTAATATATGTTGCGGCGAACCCAAAGTGACTTGTTACAGAGGCCCGCTGGTAGCGCTCTAC
>OMKY01254737.1:0-11382 GCA_900302395.1 Bregmaceros cantori
GAAGCTTGGCATGGGCTGAGCTCAGCTATTGCCGACCTGCGTTCCTCTATTCCCCAGCTCCTCCGCGAGGGGGCACTCGCGTTACAGTGCCTTACATTGACATGTCATTGGTTTCACCAGATCTGATGATCTTTCATTGCAGTCACACGTGCAGAACTCTCCAAGCAAGAGAAGCTTTGTCTAGAACAACCAGGGATGTTCGATATTTTCAATTATTTCAATACTTCCCGACAGATGTCCTGATCATTTTTTTTGCACCCAATCCTTTGATTTTAATGATCGACTGATCCCGATCTCCGATATGAAGTCCCGATATCTGATACCGTGTCCACAAACTGAAATAATTGGCACTAGCTAACCTATTTGGCACAATTGCCATTTTCAATAATAATAAAAAAGTAAATATGTCGACAAGTAAATAGTCATGATGACATTTTGGTTAATAAAATTAAATATTTGTTATTATCGATTATTAGATTAGTTTCTAATTTTTATTGTGACACCTCTACCTCTCCTCTATCTCTCCTCTCTCCAGGCAGAGGCAGTGAAGGCCGTGATGGAGCTGATTCCAGACTACACGGACAAAGCGGTCCATTACAGCTACTTGATGAAGTGCTACAGTACGTGACACCATGAACACTACTTGCCTCCCATACGCTCTTGTGCCTGTGGCTTAGGGTGTATTCACAGCAGGAAAGTAGCTGTGGTATAGTGCGGTTGCTATAGACGAGTTCGGGGGGTACTTCCGGTGTCTGAACGTCACTTCCAGTGTCATTTACATGCCGTGTATTTGGCTATTTTTTTCAACATGTCTATTCGGTGGGAGCGCACACCTACAGGTTTATTTAAAAATTGTGGTGGTAACTTGCGGTGTGCTATTCCTCACCCAAATGTTATCGTGCGGATCTGTGACCCACTAACGCATGATTTAATAATCAGTTCAACCCGTTCCATTGTCTCATTCCTTTTGGAAGGACTAGTAGAAGCAGCCCAGAAGAACATGTGACCACTCGGGTAACTTTAAGTCGGATTTTGACTGTATTTCATCAATATTTATGTAAAATGATGAACGGTGCAAGGGAGATGATGTGTAACTGGTCACACAGCGACATCTAGTGGTCGGATTTTGAATTAGTGAGCATTTTGTGTGTTTTTTGCGATCCACCGCGGTCCACCGCGACGAGATTAAATGGAACTCTTACAGACACCGGAAATGTGTTTCATCCCAGCGGGACAAAATGCCAGCCCCCTGTATTTTGCGGGTAAATTCGTCTATACAGTGTTTTTTTTCTTCCAAGAGGAACAAATGTCAACAATAAGTAAACAATTAGGTAGCTCCAGCATAAAAAAAAACATGAAAACGGTTTTCTTTTTTGCGATTTTCTCTAAACGGTAACAACTAAATAAACCATTTGCAAAAATTCAGATCCTGTCGTACCAGCTCTTGACACTAGGGGGCAATAATGCACAGGAGATTAGAGGTTGTTTACCTATGCACGAGAATTTGAAAAAATGTGTGAGTTTGATTAACTTTTTAAACTCAAACCTGACCATGGGTTTCATTTTAGTGGAATATACAGCACTAATGTAACCAGTTTGAATGCATCCATATTTCGGTGAGTAATTAATTTTCTCTGCCGTATAATCCAGAGATGTGACCAAGTCCCTCTTTCAAGTCTCAAGTGTTGTCAAGTTCCAAGTCAACTTCAAGTCATCATTAACATGCTGTAATTTTGGCTCCAGAATCAGATTTTAATAAAGCAGCAAAAAAATGCTATTATAAAAGCAAAACTATTGCTTGCTTTTGACTTTATTAAAATCAGATTCTGGAGCCAGAATGATGTTAATGATGACTTGACTTGGAGTTGACTTGGGACTTTACTCGACTTGCCCAAGAAGGACTTGAGACTTTAGACTTGAAAGAGGGACTTGGTGACATCTATGGTGTAATCTGACTCACCTCTCTGTAGAGGAGTGGACTGTACGTGTCATCTTGATGTCATTGTTTGCGTTGCTGTGGCTCTGAAGTGTTTAGTTTTCAATAACGGGTTGCTGCTGTACTAATTTTTTTAAATTTGAGTTTGAATTCAAATATTTTATTATTTTTGTTTAGCTGTTATAGCGAGGTCTTTGTCTGCTGGATACATTTTGAGACCTTGTCTTTATAAATGATCTGCATACTGAGGCATGTATGGATTTACATCGACTTGATTTCACCACCAAAGGACTTTCTATATTGTTCATATGTTTTTTGAACACACTGGCGTGATGATGTAAAATTGGGTTCCAAAAAATTCAGAATTGACTCTGATTCGTATCAAATCTAGTTCTGATCTCGACAGCTCGTGCCAATTCTTGGGAGAATCCCATTAGAGTTCAAGCCGGCCCATAGATGAGTTTTCCCGTGAAATCCAGGGGGCTGAAATTTGTCCCGCCGGGTTTAACACACTTCCTGTATCTGTATATTTCCCTGTGTAAAGTGATGCTTACTTACTGCTTACTACAGCTTGCACTGCGACAAATTACACATCATTCACCCCACTGTTTTACAGAAGTATTGACTATTGATGAAATAAAGGCAAAATCTGACTTGAAGTTACTCACCGATGTGGTCACATATTCGTCTGGACCAATGGGATGGCTGCTTCACTGGTAATTCCAACTTGAATGAGTGAATGGAACGGGTTGCGCAGGTTATTCAATCATGTGTGTGTGGGACATAGATCCGGACGAGAGCATTTGGGGGGGCCACAGGATATGGCAACCATAGGGCCCCTGGGCCACAGGAAACGGCAATCCAAGGTCCCCTGGGCTATGCGGTACGGCGACTAGAGCGCCTAGGTTGTGGTGGTGGGGTTGGTATGGGCTCGGAGCGGGAGGGGGGGCCCTTGCAATCTCCTTGCCCCGGGGCCCAGACCCACCTTAATCCGGGCCTGTCAAAGACACGGCAAGATGGATGGCACTGGAAGTGGCGAGCATAAACAGGGGTCGTTAAGGAAGTAAACCGGAACCGGGTCGAAAACTTGTCTATAAGCATGTTTGGTTGACGGTCTCTTGTACTGAATTTAACGTGCCCGTACGCCCCCTGCAGGCCAGGACAGGGACTTGGCGTCGGCTGCGGCGCTGTACGAGCGGATGCAGGCAGAGGGCGTGACCGCCAACGAGCTGGACCTGAAGCGGCTCGCTGTCCTCTACAAGAAAGCCGGGCAGACGCCGCCTTTCACGGAGCCACCGGTGAGAGGAAATTAAACTATGGGTGTTTACACCAGGCCTTGAGAACGGAATTATTTTTGAAACGCTCCGTTCAGAACGGTTCAGGCAGGTCTCTGTTTAACGTTTTCGTTCTTGGAACCGCTCCGCCACCAAAATATCAGTCCTGAACCGGCTCGGAGCACAAAAATTCTGTTCGTTCTTAAAGTTTAGATATAGTTTATACAAAATGTATTTGGTGGACTTTCAAACTTCTGTGTAACTGTATTAACATCAAAAGGGGTTTAAAACGCCTTTACATTCACTTCCTCGTCTGTCCACAAGATGGAGCCCCAGATGCATAAGGCTTGATGACTGACAGTGAAAGTTGGATGCATGCACAACCGGAAATAGTCTCCCAGACATAGGAAATGTTCAAATATATAGGGAACAGAAAAAAATGTTTTTAACCGGTTTTGTGGATTTCATAATGTTCCGACGCCTGAAGCAAATTAGATGTGTTTCATAGACTGTTTATAAAGTAGACGCAGCGTGTGTGACGTCATCCCATTGCTTTCATCAAAGTCGGGTTGAAGCCCCCAACTGCGCACCGTCATCGTTGAAAGTACCCGTATATCCTGAGACAAGGAGAGATGGAGAGAGCTACACAGTATATGAGAGAGAGACATCCCACACGCGACTTTCTTCCGTATGACCCCCCCCCCCAAACTATTAACTGACAATCCCGACAATATATATTGAAAAAACAATTAGGAAAGATCTTTAAATAGCTTAAAGCAGGCTGCTAAGATTGGAATATTTCTATTGGAATTCCCATAGGGCTCGGTTTTAGGAGACTAGGCTCCTCCCATACCAACCCGGAAGTAGGCACGGACATCAAAACGAACGCGGTGTCCGTTTTTATATACAGTCTATGGTTGGGTTGCATTGGGTTTGAACTAAACACAATAACATTTTTCTTTTTGTTTTTGTGTTTCAGGAATCCTTCGGGTTTTATGCCAACAAGCTGAAGGAATCTAACAGCTCCGTTGAACTCTCCTAAGACACTTCTTTAGCGGTTTTCCTTTCTTTGTGTTTTTTTTATATATGAATTGTTGAATTGTCTATTTCAAATCATGTCATGTTACTGTGCTACTGCTAAGTGTTAATTTAAATATCGCTCTGTTTCCGAGGTCATCCTGTGCATTTACTCCCAATAGTCTTACTTTAACTCAAGAATGGCATCACACCCAGAGCATTGCATATATTTTTTCATACATTCTCCGTACAAATTTTAATCATGAATTGTGTGGAGATTCTCTTGTTTATATTAAAAGCTAGAATCCTTATATTAAAAGCAGGGCTTTGAACCAATATTTTTTACCAATCGGTTCTTTCCGAACAGAAACAGCATTATAACGTTTCCGGTTATGAGTTCCAACAATAAATTGATGTTCCCAAACCGGCTAGCTCAAAAAAAATATTGTTCCCGGAACGGTTAATTCTGTTCCTATCAGCTGTTTAATGCTATACAATGTATGTCAGGGCGAACCCACGACTCGCTACAGAGACCCGCTGCTGCCTGCTGGTAGCGCTCTACAGTCGAGGTCTCATTGCGTGTCGGGACGAACCCACAACAACACGATGCATACTCCACTGCTGCATCGTAGATTTTATAAATACTTCAGTTTTATTTTTGAAATTATCCCAAAGTGCACTCCTTTGAGGAACAAAATTAAAACCGGTATTAACCAGTTACCATTTTCTTTTTTAAATAACTGTTCCTGTTCCAGAAGATAAATGTTTTGTTTCCGTTCCCTGGAAAATCCAAAAAGTTCCCAGGTTCCGTTTTCGTTCCTTTGAACCGGCTCAAAGCCCTGATTAAAAGCTAGAATCTTTACAACATATTCGCTGGGACCTTTAAACATGAATGCCAAATGTCTTGGTGTGAAGTTACATCTCTTTAACCCCCTGGTCCATTCCTGAGTCATTGTCGGAACAAACTGTCTCTGAAGGAAGCAGCAACACCTGCATCTTGAACCACAATAAAGTAATAACACAGCCAGCTCCTTTCCTCTGATTGGCTGGGACGTGATCACATGGCTGTATCACACCACCCTACGCGCAGTGCTCTGTTCACGCTGTTATCAGTGTTCTACCGAAAGGGTGAAGAACTCGTTATTCGATTCGCAACATCGCTGCTGGAGTAAATGCCTCCATTACAATCAACATTGTATACATGATGTCAATATTGTATACATCTGTGCTGCCCAGTAGCTCAGTCGGTTGGGTAGTGCACTGGAAAGTCTTCACCCATCTTCACCCATTTCCACTAACCCTAATAAATAAAGCTTGGGGAAAAAAACAGCCTGAATGGTATGGAAAAAACATTAAAAAGATACATATATATTCTATACATCTTGTTAACTTGACCTGTGCTGTCGTGTCCGACTGCTAAAAGTATATCCCTGAAATGTGAGCCTTGTATATTAAATTAAAAAGTCCATCCACCGGCTCAGAAGTTATGGACGGAACAAAAATTCGGCCATCTTGGAATTCATTCATCTGAACCTGGGACAAATCCATCCATTTCATGCTTCAACGCGTAATGCCCGACACGGCTGTGTGCGTAAAACAAACTACTCATAGATCCATTGATTAGTACAGACCCTTCTGGTTAGATGATATATAAATTATAATAAAGCTTAACCTACACACAAAGGTGAAGTCATTCATGAGAGAACGGATATTAAAAATAACGTGTCCTAATGTGGCAAAATGGGAGCCTCAAAACAACTGAAATTGCTGCCCAGTAGCGCAGTCTAGTTAGGCAGTGCAGTGGCGCGGTGAGACTGTGGTTCGAATCCCACCACCGACGTAATACCCGCTTGTCTACCCCCCCATCCTCACCTGTTTCCACTAACCCTAATAAATAAAGCTTGAAAAAAAAACAGCCTGAATGGGCTGGAAAAAACATTTTTTAAAAAAAGTGAAATTACCTGAACACAAAGATGATTCAACATCATGGGTTGGGGAAAGATACTGTGCATGTACAAAAATCAAGCTTAGAGATTTCAAGCGTCGATTACCACTGTGGGAAACATAGTGTGGAAATGTAGGATCGCAGACAGTTATATTCAACTCGCTCCAAAAAAAGACGTGTTTTGATGTTTTTGTTTTTTTTTTGCTACTCCACATTCAATCAATTTAGGGTGTACGCACGCACGTGCCCTGCACATACACGCTCCTACGACCTTGCACACGTACACAAACGCGTCCACACACGCCTCTCTGAGTCGGGCTATGAATGGGACATATTGGGACATATTTGGGAATCGAGTTCCGGATTTGGAACTCCGAAATCCATGCACAAAAACTGACAGGTTCATGCATAGAAGCGGACTTGTGGTTGATTTTGTCTGGCCTCACTGTTGGTGTTTCATGTTGGTGATGTTATCTGGTCATTGGTGATGGTATCTGGTCTCACCGTTGGTGTTAAGGGGTTGATCTGGGTTCCCCTTGCTGTGGTCTACTGAAGATTTGGTGAGTCTCGGCCCCCCTCCAAGACTGAGGTACTGGTTTAGACAGTCGTCGGCCCGTTGCAAACACCCCGGGGTATTAACAGTCTCAGCGGACACGGGGATTGAGACAAGGATGCCTTTGCGTTCTGCGAGGCAGCTCTCTCAATTCCTCTCTGGCTCTGGTTGAGATGCTTTGTTGCATTTGCTGGATACCCCGGGGGAAATATTATCAATAACACAGCACACGCACACCATGGAGGCAGGCTATAAACAGCTGAGAGAGGGAGACTATTCAGTGCACTTTGCACAAAGAGATGCTGAGGAAGCGTTTTCTCCAGCACCACAAACCGTGTTGCTTGAGACATGCTGAAGCACAGACAAACCAGCTTAATTCTTGAGCAAGGTGCTGTGGACGGATGAAGCTGAAATTGAATTATTTGGACATAACGAGGTGGTCTTCACGGCAGAAAGACAGCATTCCAAGAGGAACGCTTGCTACCACAGACCACTGTAGAATATGCTGTTCCCATCATTCTGTAGGGCCTTGTGGCCAGTCCAGGTACTGGCAATGTTATTAAAGTTGAAGGTCGCTTGGATTCCAGTCAGTATCAGTAGATGCTTGCCAACTATGCTCAAGAAGTCGGTGCCAGGGCTGGATACTTCAACAAGGCCCTTGGCATTCATGCACAGGAACATGTAGAATGTTCTGGAATGGTCATCCCAGTCCCCAAATTATTAAAAATATGTGGTGCGATTTAAATTTAGGATGTCCAATTGAACTAAGGATGTTTTGTAAAGCGAAATTATCGAATACAACCAAAATTGAGACACTCCTTGGGAGCTATAGGAAGCGTTTAGAGACGTATTTCTGCAAAAGGGGATCCTACATTTTGATCCTATAAACCAATACAACTGTTTCGGCACCATTTCATCCCCGGGAGCGACTGACGCTAGGGACTTTTTATTGCGTGTCGACTCTTTACACATCTATACTCCTTCGGTGTATGCCATGATATGTGAAGGAAGCACACTTAGTACCCAATATGTATGAATGTAAATTTTATTCATTACAAAACATTGCACAGACATGTAAAACATTGAAGTGTCTTCCTACTTCTTTATTTTAAAGTTAATTTGTGTTGGCACTCGCTACATTAGATACCACATGTTCTCTCACCTGCGTCTCAAGTTAAACACAATGTAGAAATTTTTTTATACGATTCGGTGGACACAAAATAACCACCGCACAAACGAGTGCATGGGAGCCAGCTCCGATCCACAAGCAGTATTAATTATTGGTCGCACTTTAATATAATATGGGTCAATAACTGTATATGTGCATCATCTGTAATTATAATAATTATGAAATATTAAAAAATAATGTCATTATTTTAGAAAACTACGGAATAGACTCGTGCGGTGACGTGTGCCACGTTAAACACGCACAACGGTTTCCTCATGTGAAGTGATCTGCTGCCATCCAGTGGCCGAGTCCGAGAGTGCAGCGCTTCAAGTTATTTTCATCTCGTTGCCACATTTTTAATTACTCTTAAATACAACTTTGATACAATCAAGTGAACTATAAATGTGTCATTTGAAGCGGTATGACGTCTCGATGTGACATTTGTAAGCAGTGATTATAACAATTTCAGGCGAAAATGGCTGGATTGGATATTTTAAACACAGTTGTAAGGGTCTAATACTCTAATATTTTGATTTGAAATGTGATTACAGATAACATGTCTGTTTCTACCCAACCCTGCGTCTATTCCTCTAATTGGTGTAACTATTTTTATTTTGGTTTATGTGCCGAGTAGAAATGCTAATACCATATGAAAGAAAAGTTATGTGAACTACAAAATGTCAGTGCTCACTGACTTACCTCCATTTATAAAATGCAATTAAACAAGTACGTTTTAACCCACCGTTGTTGCATAACGTTGAAGTGCATTGGCAGTTTTAAGCCAAACTAAAAAAATAAAAGAAAGCATAATTCAATTCTAGGCTTACACACAACGGGTTAGAATTAGCCTGGCAAGCCAGACCCAATGCATCGTCCACGAGTTGCACATTGCTAGACGCGATGTGCAATTTGTGGACGATGCGTTGGGTGTGGCTTGCCAGGCTAGGTTAGAATCTGCCAGGTAAACGTCACACACGGGACCAACAGCAGGTTGTTTGAAGCGTCACCAGTCCTGCGTCGACTTCTGCTTGATGAAGCGGAGTGACAGGTAATACAGCAGCATGAACACCACACACACCGCCAGCAGCACCAGGTACGCGCTGTAGAGCGGGTAGTCGTTCAACTTCATCACCTCGACCACCTGCACACACATCGTGGATCAATGGCGTTCGTCTCAAACCTCCAAAACCCACCTTTTAAAATAAATGTGCCTATTCATTACGACCAGAGATGGCGAAAGTACCCACATTACTTACTTGAGTAAGAGTAAAATACATTCATGAAAAAACAACTCGACTACCACCACCACTAAGTACTGATCCAAATATCTACTCGAGTAGAGTTAAAAATACAGGCTCAGAAACGTACTCAAAAAGTATTTTTGGAAGTAAAAAGTACAGGCTCTAAAAATTACTCAAAATTATTTTTGAAAGTATAAAGTACAAAAAAAAATTGTATATAAAATGTACTTTTTCATTTGCTAGTTTTACAATGTTTGAATGTTGGAATAAATTACTAAAAACCTAGCCTAACTTACTTCACTTAAGGTTCATAAATCCCCCTGCTGAACATTGAAATTAACATCTGTAGGCATTTCCGCCCCCTACTGGCTCATCCACACTATACATATCCCTACCACCTACCATCGGTAGGCAAAAAAAAGTAACCATTCTGTTTTGGGAAAAGTAAGGAGTAAAACTACAGATATTTTTGTTAAAATTCTACTCAGTACAAGTAAAAAGTCACTAGAGAAAAAAATACTTATAAAAGTACAGATACATGAAAAAAAACTACTCAAGTACAGTACTTGAGTATTAGTACTTCGTTACATGCCATCTCTGATTACGACCTCCCTCCACTCTTTTTTTTATTATTATATTTCATTCAATGCTGTTAAAATCCTTTGTAACTGGTGTGGGGTATTAGAGGTGGAAGATATACCAAAGATTAAACAACTGCCCGGCTGGGTACGAAACCCTGAGTGACCGAGGTGTCACTGACAGCGCTGTACAAATGCAGCCTGGATGACGCTTGGCAAGTAGCCAGGCTTGGCCTCTTGTTGACCGCATCCAGACGTATCTCGCCCTCCTCCAGGTGGCGGCGCCCCATCATTACAATACTTTTTAGAAAATGTAGCCATATTGGGTATTTTCATAGTGGTCTTTTTTTGTCTTCTGTTTGTCCACCACTGTTCTGTTCCGAACGGTTCATTTTTGTTCTCGGAACCATTCTGCCACCAAAATATCGTACCTGAACCGGTTCAGAATGCAAAAATT
Source organism: Bregmaceros cantori (assembly GCA_900302395.1). Taxonomy (NCBI): domain Eukaryota; kingdom Metazoa; phylum Chordata; class Actinopteri; order Gadiformes; family Bregmacerotidae; genus Bregmaceros; species Bregmaceros cantori. The sequence goes on from OMKY01254737.1 coordinate 10,170, forward strand.
CTGTTCGTTTTTAAAAGTTCCTTATATTGTGCAATGTCAAGTTTAGATATAGTTGATACAAAATATAATTGGTGTACTTCAGTGCAACTGTATGGATTTTCAAACTTCAGAGCAACTGTATCAACAACCATTACATTCGCTTCCTCGTCTGTCCACAAGATGGAGCCCCAGATACATGGGGCTTGATGACTGACGGTGAAAGTGGACGGAAATAGTCTCCCAGACATAGGATATGTTAAAATATAGAGAACAGAAAAAAATGGTTTAACCGGTTTTGTGAATTTCATAATGTTAACGTTTCTGTTCCGGAACAGTTGAAGATATATTTTTTCGTTTCTGTTTCCGCTCCTCGTTCAGTTTGTTTCCGGTTTACGTTTTCGTTCCTTGAACCGGTTCGGAGCCCTGGTGGAAACTCACGTGTATTCCGTCAACGGGTATGGTCAGGTTCCAGAGTGTGACGTTGTAGATGTTGCCGTCAAACTGGAGCTGCAGCAGTCCTTGGAAACCCCAGCGCATGAACGAGGCGTACGACAGCCAGGACGCCACTGTGAGAGCAACACAATTCAATTCACTGACACCACATGCAGAGATGGCAAGTAACGAAGTACAAATACTTGAGTACTCTACTTAAGTAGAATTTTCAAGTATCTGTACTTTTAGAAGTACTTTTTTTTCCTGTGAGTACTTTTTATTTCTGCTCAGTAGTTTTTTAACAAAAATATCAGTACGTCTACTCCTTACTTTTCCTAAAACAGGGTGGTTACTTTTTTCCTGTAACAACACGGTAGGACTACATGTATAGCGAGAAAGAGTCAGTAGGGGGCGGTACTCGGTAATGCACTGAGTACAGTAACAGTTAATACGTTGTTTTCATTTAGTCTCTGGGTGCACCCCTCAAAAAATATGTCGCCTGCAAAGTGTTGAGGCAAAATTTAGGCTTTGTAATTGGGCTTTATACTTTCAAAAATACTTTTGACTACATTTTTCAGCATGTACTTTTTTTCTTTACTGGAGTAGATATTTGGATCAGTACTTTGTAGTCTTACTCGAGTTGTTTTTTTACGAATGTATTTTACTCTTACTCAAGTAAGAAATCCCGGTATTTTTGCCATCTCTGACCACATATAGCAGACGGTGTTCGCCCATCGTTCATTCTATTCCATTGACATGGGGTTAGCGTGTGCTTCTTTCATAGCCTGGTTGTCACCCGCCA
>OMKY01254746.1:0-17622 GCA_900302395.1 Bregmaceros cantori
TTCACAGAAAAAGCATGTCTTGAAAAAAAATATACGAAATATGGAAAAAAATTATTTCCGAAACATTCGTTCCGAACGGTTCAGGCAGGTTTATGTTTAACGTTTTTGTTCTCAGAACTGTTCTGCCACCAAAATATCGGTCCTGAACCGGGTCGGAACACAAAAATTCTGTTATAAAAATATATTTAGTGGACTTTCAAGCCTCAATGTAACTGTATTAATGCCATTATATTCACTTCCTTGTCAGTCCGTAAGATGGAGCCCCAGATGCATGGGGCTTGATGACTAACAGTGAAAGCTGGATGGACGCACACCCGGAAATAGTCTCCCAGACATAGGAAATGTTAAAATATATAGAGAACGGAAAAAACGTTTTTAACCGTTTTTGTGGATTTCATAATGTTCCGTTTCTGTTCCGGAACATTTGAAGAAATGTTTTTTCGTTTCTGTTTCCGCTCTTCGTGAAATTCTGTAAAATTCTGCTCGTTTTCGGCTTTCGTTTTCGTTCCTTGAACCGGTTCGGAGCACTGATGGGAAGTGTGCAAATTTTTGGGCGGACTGCCGATCGTGTTCTGCTGTATCCTGGAGTTGAGTCCTACCCCTGGCTCGAGGTGCTGCACTTTCCCGATGTGACGGTGGCGCAGGTGAGAGCTGGCGCTGCCCACTGTGCGGCCGGCCGAGCATCTGTGTGTTTAGAGTTAGGGCTGCATCTAACGATTACTTTGATAATCGATTTTTACTGGCGATTAATTGATTAATCGGGTAATTTTTCCTCTAAAATCGGAATGATTATTAGCATTAATTGTGATTAAGAAACATTATTAAAAGTTTGCAATGTTAATATTACAAACTTTTTGCTGTTTCGCTATCCCCATTTTATAGTAATAGCATGAAAGAGCCTACTCTTTCATGCTAAATTATAACATATTGGGCTTTCACGCAAGCGTACGTGTTGTCTTTATTGTTATTTTGGCCTTGACACTGCAAAAACTGGATTGGGAACAACATAGATTCAACACGTTTGAGCAAAGAATAGGCCAAACCATGAAAGGATTAATCGCTGCCAATTAATCGATTATCAAATTAGTTGGCGATTATTTCAATAATCGATTATCACCGATTAATCGGTTGCAGCTCTAGTTTGAGCTGGTTGCGCGGGAGAGAACTTCTCGCGGGAATCTGTGTGTGTGTGTGTGTGTGTGAGGGCGGGTGGCAAGAGCATTTCAGTTCTCTGGCGACTCAGTGCGCTGTGTATGCATGTATACGCGGTCCCCCATAAGGACTGTATTCAAAAACTCCAGTCTTGTGGCACTAAATGCCAACAGACTAAATGCTATGTGGCAGTAAATGCCAACAGACTCATCCTGTGTGTAATGCAGTGTGTGTGCGTGTGGGTGTGCTCTCGCCGGTTTGTGTGCGGTCTGCTACCTGCGGAGAGAGTGTGGCTGCAGCAACTCGGGAGGGAGGGAATGAGCCGCTTGTCGACTTGATGCTTGACGACCATTCTTTATTGTATTGTTTGTTGCATTTTAAGGTTTCCCGTGGGGTGACCAGCAAAAGCGACAAGCTTCGCGACTAGAGCCCGAGAGAGTTCAAGAAACCAAGGCCCCACCGATGTAAAGGCCTTGGTTCTCAATCTCCGCGTCCGCCACGGCTGTGATGACACCCCAAGGTTAATGCACGGGCCGATGGCTGTCTGAATCAGCACTCAAAAGACCACATTGCACAAATTTAGAGTTCTTCGGATGTTTCAACCCCAAACCATACGTCCTCCATCGTTCTGTGGGTCCCAGGGGGTGATCAGCCCGCCTGGTGCGAACGTCACTGTGGGGCTTAATTGTGATCAGTATCCAATAGAATGGGCGGGACCATGACGCCGAGAATGGAGTCTGGCTTTGGGAGGAACATTTATTAACAGTGCTTGCGCCCAAAAAACTTCAATAATTGATTATCGTTGATTAATCCATTCATCGGATGCAGCACTACTCACCACGCTGAGCTGGCTCCAGGTGGTTCTCAACGGGCGGTATGTCACCACAATGGAGGCGTCTGAGTCGGTGGGGGACGGGGTCGTCGGAGTGTGCAGGCTGTCGTGTTCTTCGTCGGAGTCGTTGTGCAGAGCCTTCTCCCGGTACGTCTGGTATAGCTCCTCTTCTAAGACGCAAACCAAACACTGATTTTAGGCAAACCAAAATCGGTTGAGGTCATTTGTGAAAAGGGCTGTGCTGCATGCACATTTACAAGGTTAGAATCATGGTCATGATAGCATTTTTTTTTTCGTCAAATTGATAACCAGCCAGGATTATAGACTAGTTTACCCGCAAAATACAGGCGGCTGGCATTTTGTCCTGCCGGGATGAAACACACTTCCGGTGTCTTTATGAGTTCCATTTAATCTCGTCGTAGTGGACCGCGGTGGCTCACAAAAAACACACAAAATGCTCACCAATTCAAAATCCGACCACTAGATGTCGCTGTGTGACCAGTTGCACATCATCTCCCTTGCATCGTTCATCATTTTACATACATATTGATGAAATACAGTCAAAATCCGACTTAAAGTTACGCACCAAGTGGTCACATGTTCTTCTGGACCAATAGGCTGGCTGCTTCTACTAGTGCTTCCAAAAGGAATGAGACAATGGAACGAGTTGCACTGATTATTAAATCATGCGTTTGTGGGTCACAGATCCGCACAAGAACATTTGGGTGAGGAATAGCATACCACAAGTTACCACCACAATTTTTAAATAACCCTGTAGGTGTGTGTTCCCACCGAATATACATGTTGAAAAATTGCCAAAAAAAGAGCGAACTAAATGACACCGGACGTGACATTCAGACACCGGAAGTACCCCCCGAACTTGTCTATTGTAATCACAGACATTTTACACACAGTACATATTGACTCTAAGATCATGGGAAAGCATATTTCAGTATGAAATATGCTGGTGGTATTTTTGGAATTTTTCTTTAAAGCTGACACGGAGGCCAATGTCATTGTTGCGACATGAGTGTCGAGTGACAGTTTGACACACGTCTTTGAAATATTTCAAAGCAACGAGCGCACCGTCTCCGCATCGATTCAACGTCACATCAATGTTTGTATGAGTATGCAACAGGACATGCAGCTGGTCTGACAAACAGACAAGAAAGCAGATATCTCTATCTCACCTTCACTGTCAAAGGTGCGTTGACTCATCAGTTTCAGGTTCTGCAAAAAAACACAACACCTGCAATTAACTCTTTCAGTGCTGAAGTCTCGTCAAAGAGGTCACAAGGCTGAGAAGTGCAAATGATGTTTATAAGATTCACTGTTCATTGTTCTGCAATAATTCATTAAACAAGTAGGCTGGTGCATAAATTCAGACACTCCAACATAAAAATGACATAAAAAATGTAGTGGACCCCCTGCAGAAATACCTCTAAACACTTCCTATAGCTTCTAACGAGGTTCTCCATTTCTGTTGAAGGTATTTTTAAACATTTCTCTTGACAAAACATCTCCAATAATAATACTTACATACTGTCAGTAGGCATGAATGTGTCAACAAAACACTAGTAAGACAATCGAAACAAAGAAATAAAGTCAAATCAATAAATGCAAAAACAGATCTCTAAAACACTGCAGTTATATGAAGCTGCCAAATCAGCATACCAAAACTCTGACTTGAGGAAGACAGACGACCTAAACGTTTGCTGTAATTGTGTCATTAAAGAAGTTAGTTACAGTAATATGGCCATAGCTAGGTATTCATAGATGCTCTGTTCCGATCGGGACTGACCTTGTTACGGGGCAGTGTGCCTGATTTCTTGGGACAGGGACTAGAAGACTTGGCACCTCCTGGACTCCCTTGACTCAGCGGTTTACTGTCTTTAGGGCTGGAGGGGCTTGAGGGACTGCTGGTATTCACACTCATTGGACTGGACGAACCTGTGGACTGACCGTCCACGAAGCAGCCCGATCCGGACTCACGCCTGCAATGGTCTGGGGGCATGGAGGAGTTGGCAGGCACCTTCTGAGCCTCTTGGGAGGCGAGTTTATGAGTTGCTGCTCGTGCTGCAGTGCTGTCCACATCGTCATTGGCTGTGGCGCGACGGTACGAGGTGCTACGCAGACCCCGTTGCAGAGCCGCGGATCCGGCGCTAATGTCCTCTGCGTCTGCAGCATTGGCTGTGGTGGAGAAGAAGTCGGACGTGGGCTCCACCATGCTGAGCGCCTTATGTGAACGCCGTGCCACATCAAGGCCAAGCAGGTTGACGAGGCCCGAGCCCAGACATGCCTGATGGGTCTGAGATATCTTAGGGTGCCTGGATCCACAGGACGAGATGTGCATTAAAAACTGCTCCTACATTAGCTCTCTCAGTATTCTAACAGTAGAAAATGTGTTTAAGGTCCACCAAATAACCTCCACAAATGATGTCTGAACACAACAACTTATAATGTAAAGAGGATGAGCTCTAATTTCTAGGGAATTTTGATTTATTATTTATAGATGTATTTGAATTTTCAACCATCTAAAAATATCTGTTCGGCGTCCTTATCAGTAAATATGTGTTTTTGTAGGACATATAGAGTTAAGGACAAAGTGATCCGCTACAGCGCCCATCCTTAACCAGGGCGCTGGGGTCCTCGGAAGATGTACAGATTTAGATCGGGGATACGTCTGCAAAATCAATTTGTTTGATTTTTGAGTCCAATTACCCGCCTTATAAATCAAAGCTAGGGATGTCCTGATCACCTCCCGATACAAGTCTTGGCACTGCAGAGAGACACCATTGTCTCTTATGATACATATACAAAATCAACACTCATGTTATCATGTTTTCTTTTTCACACTGACATGTTTTTGAAACGGTATTGTCTAAGTTTTCACTTTTAAAAGAATTATGATAAGGGCCATTTAGAGGATTGGATCCCGACACCCCTAATAACAGCCATAAGAGAAGGTTGGAGTGTGTTGCAGGATCTTACTTGGTGCTGCGTGTGTCTGAAACCAGTCCTCTGGGAATCATCTGATGCGTGCCCAGCCTCTGAGCCGCGGCACTGTGGGTGCTGAGGACGATGGGCGGGGCTGGCGAAGAGCTCAGTGACGTTGCGGACGGCGAAGACGAACCATCGGGTGAGGCGGAGCGTGGTGGTGTTGGAGGGTCGGACGAGTTCAGCGAGGACAGCGAGGGGATGCTGGAGGAGGAGCAGTGGGAGAGAGGGGGAGTGCCTCGTGCCGCCAGTGGTGGCGATGGTGAACAGTGTTTGAATTCGCTGTGGGTGTGGTCGATATGCTCGTGGCTGCATTTAACCAGGTTGTCGTGAGGGGTAAGCGGCACCAAATCCGCAGGTGCCTCTCGCGCAGACAAGCCGCCAAAGGATCGGCGAAGGTTTCCGTTTGCCATGCTTTTCACACTCACCCGATTGTCCAGCGTGGCCGCTTTACTGTCGCAGCCACGTCGAGTGGGCGTCATATGCCCGATGCTGATGCTGCGCACAACGCGCGTCTTGCGACCCGACGGTTTGTGGAGGATGTGCTTCAGCACCGCCCGGTTCGTCACAAACGGAGCCCAACCACTGCCCACCACCGGCGGTGGAGCGTTAATGACGTGATCATCGTCGACAGGGAAGTCTGTCACTAACACCCCGTCTATCTGGTAACTGAGGGGACGGGGCTTGGCTTTCCCCATGCCTCTGTTAGAGTCTGAGCGTCGCTTCCACAGCGGCGTGATGTTGTTATTGTTGGACAGATCCACGTCGTTGCCCCCGTCCATGTTTGCTACAAGGTCCTGGGATGACCTAAGTCTGGACAAATATACATGTTTTAGAGCAGGGGTGTCAAACAGTAGCCTGGCGAGCCAGAACCAACGAATCGTCAAAAAAAGCATTGCATGCCGCGAGACGGTACATTGGGTCTGGGCAAATCTGGCAGATGTCGCCCGTATACAGGCTGACCAATCAAATTATTTGAATCGAGACGTGTCTGGAGTTTGGTATGCTCGACGTGAGACGTGGGCGGAGTTTGGTTGTCACACCTCCACCCCGCTTGTCCCACCTATTGCGCTGTGACTGGATTTGATTGACACTTTTTTGACACGTTTTCCCACCTTGGTTTTACCAGACCCAATGATCGTTGTAATCGCGTGCGATGCGTGGCTGATTCGTAGGTCCCGGATGGCGAGGCTAGTCAAACAGACGGCCAGATTAGACCCATGAACGGATTTAATCTGATACATAGACCAGTGCCGAGCATAGGCTTAAAAACAAACAACGAAACAAATCTAAAAAAAAAAATTGGGGCACAAGTTCTCAAAACTGTGTCTAAAGACATGGGCTGAGGACTCACCATTCACATCTATGCACTGTCTTTAAATCAGGGCTTGTTTTGGTAACTGTCTGGATCAGAGACACTGTCGCTCAGATAAATAAATGGAATGAACATGTTCAGAATATTCTTTATGATTTTGGATCATTATTATCAGTTATTATGCCATGATTTTACCGGCTCGGCCCACTTAAGGGGCAAACTTGACCACTTTGAGAACGTATTCCCGGGGCTCTCTTCCCTCTCTCTCAGAGATAGTGAAAATGGTGCTGCCCAGTAGCTCAGTTGGTTAGGCAGAGCGCTGGAAAGCACACATATCCCTCGGTGAGTCGGTGGTTCGAATCTCGCCACCGACGTATTTCCCGCATGTCTGCCCCCCATCTTCACCTGTTTCCGCTAACCTAATAAATAAAGTATGGAAAAAACAGCCTAAATGGGCTGAAAAAAAGCCATTTAAAAAATAAATAAATATGGAATAATGGAATAGTGGTAATCAACAAGGAGTCGTAGTCTATTGCATGATTTTCACATTAACGTCACAGATGGGTGCATTATAAGCCTCTTCCAACCAACTTGTTCACGGCCGTCACATCAATGTCCTTCGTCTCACCAGGACGTTGATGTGCTATGAAAGGCAGCATTGTGCCGAGTTCACTCAAGGCCCCCATGTGGTGTGCGTGTCTATGTGAATGGTGTGAACAGGGCACTAGCAAATAGACAATGTATGCCATAGTAGCTTTAAAAAAAACAACACCTTCAGTGAACTCGGCTGTTCACAATCATGTATTAAATGCCTGCCTTCGGCTCCAGGCTCGACAGCCCAGCGCTTTTAACCAAGCAATGAGTTAAAAATGAAGTGCTAAAAACTAAAATAGATGCTTGTTTCACAGTTACGTTGGTGCTGTGCAGGCCAGTGAATACTGAAGTAGGTTCTCGGAGGCGACGATGGAACTAAACACACTGGTGTGCAGTGTTGTAGCGAACATAGATCAACCGTATCACTCAATCAGCGTGGTGTTTGGAAGGAGGGAAGTCTGATTGGTGTGTGATATAATCAATGTAATGGCTTTATATTTTAGTGAATGGTGCAGTAGATATGTGCGGCATGACCACCGATGTATAAATGCGTTCTGGATGAAACTTGGCAATGGGCTGAGGTTAGCTTGCATTGACACTACAGAAATGCCATAAAGAAAAGCTGCAGGATTGATAGTATGGGCATTCTTTTCTATTCACTGTTGAAAATTGAAGGCATACTGGACCAGTATAACTGTTTGACCGGATACGGGTTGTTTAGTCACTGCAGAATTACGGGTTAACCCTATGCCTAAACCAAACCCTGACCCTAAAGCTAACCCCAACCCTTAACTAGGGCTGTGTGAAACATTGATTTGAAATCGAAATCGGATTATTTTGTTCACAGGATTTTTGAAAAAGTGAAATCGTCAATTCGGATTCCCTTTTTAACATTGATAATAATGATTTTATTGGTCTGTTTTCAAGTTGTGTGGGTAAAGAAAATGTATATAAATTGATAATTGTATTGTAAGCCAAAGGGTTAGGTGTCTCTACTTAATTCCAAAAATGGACACCATTTGTAAAGTTTGAAATATGAATCTTCTAGTTTTTATATATTTTGTCCTTTTCTTTTTCTCAAGATTTCAAAGACACAAATCAGGATTTTATTTTTTGGTAGAATCGTACAGCCCTACCCTGAACCTAACCCCTTCCCAGAACGCCAAATCCTGACTTTTGTGATGAAACAACCTGCTCCCCTTTGACAAAGGAGAGTGCTTGATATGTGTTTATTCACAGTTTTGATTCCTCTATTTACAATAGTGTAAATTGTCTCGAAAGAAATTAGAAAGAAATTAAAAAGAATGAGAGAGCGACACTTAATGCCATTGTGCCTGTACATTTGAACGGCACTTTACATGGCCCGATTTTTGTTTGAACACAATGTGTCTGTGCAAACACATTTTTCCACCAACAAAAAGAGGAAATGGGGTGCTGCCCAGTAGCTGAGTCGGTTAGGCAGTGCACTGGAAATCACGCATATGCCTTAATGGCGTGGTGAGTTGGTGGTTCGAATCCCACCACCGACTAATTTCTCGCATGTCTTCCCCCCATTTTCACCTGTTTCCACTAACCCTAATAAATAAAGCTTGGGAAAAAACAGCCTGAATGGGCTGGAAAAAAAAGAGGAAATGGGATGTTCAAATGATCAAACTATCCATGAAGCGCGGCAACTACACATTAAGATAATGACACCGTCAGCATTATAGCGCTATTCGTGGATGCATACATTTTCCACAGTTGACTTGACAAAGGCTTTTTACAAACTTGTTTACGTCAGCATCCTCATTCTCATTGGGATGGCTTCCCCTTTGCTGTAGTAGGGCCATACGATGGAAGGGGTGTCGGGAGCTGTCGCAGCATTGACTTGCAGTGTGCTCATCTTTAGTTATTAGAAATGACCGTGGTGCGCAGTGGCCAAGCGGGTAGAGAGCGCATCCCCCATACCATAGATCGAGCAGTGCCGCAGGTTCAAATCCCCTGTCCGGCTTTTCTGCAATGTCTCCCCCTGGCTCTTCATCCCAGTTTCCGATTTAATCCTGTCACTATCTCTCTCAATAAAAAAAGAATGTAACATGTATATCCCCAAAATGCAGAGCATTGGATATGTAATGGTTTTATGTGTGCCACGCCACCATGGCTTTGTGTTAACCTGATAACTTTTGAACAGACTGAGGGATTCTGTGTGTTAACGCTCTCCACACCTGCAAGGTGGCTGAATTCAAGATGGCCAAATTTTTGTTTGCTGCAGAAATTCACTCAACATTGACACACGTAACCAGCTGTGGACAATTTTAGTTTTCTCCATTACATTCTAGAAATTGGACAATTAGACACAATTCCTAGTACACTTCGCAATCAATGATTATTTACAGGCATGCAAGTCATGCAATTTACTACTTCAAATGCAATATAATTTCCAGGTTTTTATTTGCAAGACATTACAATGTCCTTCTAAGATGTACCCTGTCTTTCTGCTTAGGGCCTAGGGAACCTGGGACTACAGAATTTCCACCAGAGGACGCTGTCTGCATCGTCGTCAGCCACTGCTAAGACCTGCTGTTTCGCTGCTGCTTTCATTGTGCCCACACTGGGCATTCCTCCTATCTTGCTGGGGGCCGTAGCTGCCTCAACAGGTATCATTACCATATTTGTTTAGGACCAGATAAGGGCACAGTAGCCATAAAAAATGTAAAAGTATTGTTACCTCAGAAAAATATTATCAAGTAAAAGTAAAAAGTAGTTATCCAAATAGTTACTCAAGTAAAAGTAAAAAAGTACTCCACAAAAGTTACTTAAGTAGCGAATGTACTGAGCAACTTTCAGTAAAATAATTAATAAATAAATTAGGACAAATTCTAATTCTCTTTTCAAAATGTAATTGAATGCTAGATAGATAGATAGATGATACAGAGAGACAGAGGCCGAGAGAGGTAGAGAGAGAGCCCAAGAGAGAGAGAGCAAGAGAAAGTGAGAGAGTGCCTGGCCTAGAGGGGGAGAGAGAGATCTGACGCCAACATTCCCAACAGGTGTCGCTAAAGGCCAAGTTAATGTATCGAGTAATACTCAATACAATTGCTGACCTCTCAGTAAAAAGTAGGCTTTTTTTTTACCTCAAATTCACAAAAAGTAGAAAATAATTTGTGAATCATGTACTCCAAAAGTAAAAAAGCACACTAGAAAAATTGTAAAGGAGTAAATGTAATGCGTTACTGCGCATCTCTGCTTAGGACATTATAAATTTGTAGCTTCAGCACAACTATAGGAAGGCATGTAGGGGCGTGGCTTCCAATTATCTCCTAAGTGAGCAGAATTTGACTGTCTCCGAAATCGCTCCCTATCCCCCATATAGTGCACTATATGAATTTTATAATTATATATTTTTATAATTATACTTTATAATAATTGTGACGGCGCCAACTCTAGTGTCCGAGATCTTGGCCATTGCTGTTGAGTGCACAATAAGTGAGTGCACTATATGGTGGGTAGGGAGTAGGGGATAGGGATCGATTTCGTAAACAGCCTTTGACTGAATTCATTGAACCAATCCATAAATGACAAAAACGGAGCCCTACATTGCTACGGTCACATGCTCAAAGATGAACTTCTTAACTCTGCCTGTTTGGATTGGGGGGAAGCTAGGACAACCCAGAAATCATGACAACATCTGGACCAAGATTACTGGTAGTACCTTTAAAATCTATGCTATGCTCAGATTGATGCACGTTGGTGATGATGCTAATGTTCATCATATTTCACTATCTCTGCTCGTAGCAAAATCTGCACCAGCATGGGTCATGTTCCTCCAGACATCCAGTCCAGCGTTGTTCTATTTTGGGTCCTGACCCATTTATTGGCCCGTCTGCCTCTGCTTCTTTTAACTTCCACCAATCGCTCAAAGAAGGAGTTTTTCTCAGGCCAAGTTGCTGGTTGGAGCGAAGTTAGTCGGCAGAATTGTTGTATTTCTTTGTCACCTGTGAGGCGGTGTTTTGTCAGCCTTCAGCCGATTGAGTATTCACATAATCAGGAAGCTGGTTTGCATTTATTTGGTTGTCTTATGGCATGTCATTTGTGTTAGCAGTTAGATGCCAAAATAGCACCTGTTTGAAGACCGTTTTGTTGCCGCACCCATCACGGTGGATTGGGGGAAGTCTATCCGCATGTAAAAAAAAATAAAAATCTATTCCATAATGTCCACAAATTGGTGCCGGAAATTGCAATAAACATTACTAATTAATATATACATCTGGAGTACATACAAGGTACAAGAGTAGCACAATTAAAGTGCTTGTTGCTCGAAAGTGGCATACAATGAGCCAATTCAGATCTCACCAGTGGTAGATAGTAGTAGTGTTGGGTCAAGCCACTTGGTAAATAAATGTATTAACCAAAGATGATTTTTTTTTGTAGCAAAATCGCTGTTCAAACTCCACTCTGGACATATTCCTGTTGATAATTTTGTACTATGCGTCTTTCTGTGATTAAACCCGCTCTCTATTAATTGAAAGAGGGGCACTAAGAATTATATCAATCTTATCAAGTTATAAAGTTATGTGGGAAGTGGGAAGTCTCCATGTGCTATAAGATAATGCTGATACTAGCAAAATACTAGCACCCTCATGCTTGCCTTTAGCTAGCAGTCGCGTAGCAGCATTGCAGCATAGACTCCAGACGAGCGTACAGTTATTCACGTGTTGACTCATGTATGTACACAAGGTCCTTTAGACTAAATAAATATATATATATTCAAATCCCCAACGCAGACTGGAACATGACGACATATGGCTCTCCGGCGCCGTACCTGCGCGGCGAGACTGGTATGATCCTCCCCATCACACTCAGCTACCTCACCCCACCCTACATCTCCATAATCGGCATTGGGGCGGTAGCCGCCGCTGTCATGTCGTCCACCGACTCTGCTCTACTGTCTGCCGCCTCCATATTCTCCTCCAACATCTACAAGAACATCCTCCGCACACAGGTGGGTGTGACAAGAACACATTGTGTAATAACCATAGACTGTATATAAAGTAGACGCAGCGTGCATGACGTCATCCCATTGCTTTGATCGAAATCGGGTTGTGCCGCCGACTACGCGCTGTCATTGTTGAAAGTACCCGTATATGCGGGACAAGGAGAGATAGAGAGAGATATACAGTATATGAGAGAGAGAGACACCCCACACGGGACTTCTTCCGGTGGTACTGTCGGCTAGGGTCGTCAACGACATAGTCAGAATGAATGGTATCCTATGGGAGCTGAAATTAAAAATATTAACGCCAAATCTGACGCATTTGTGAAATTATGACTGACTCACACAATTAACCGATAATTATCCCAGCAATATACATTAAAAAATCAATTAGGAAAGATCTTAGGTTAAAACAGGCTGCTAAGATTGGAATATTTGTATTGGAATTCCCATAGGCCTCGGTTTTCTGAGACTAGCCTCCACCAGCCTGAGGTCCATAGTCCATACCAACCTGGAAGTAGACATGGACATCAAAACGAATGCGGTGTCCATTTTTATATACAGTCTATGGTAATAATTCAAGGAATGTCTGTACCTACTCCTGTTCCATGCACAGCTGCTGCAGCACTCCACTGAATGCTATCAAATTTGGGGGCTGACTTTGCAGTGGTATGGCGATGTGCAGTGCAAAGTTTCACGCCGTTCGGACATGAAATGCTGAAGCTGGTTAGCCTGGCGAGCCAGAACCAACGCGTCGTCCACGCATCGCACATCACTAGACATGGTGTGCAATACATCTAGATGCTATTATGTTACTCATAGGCTACAGAAATGCACCAAAATTTAATCACTTGTCACCAGTGGTACGTGAGCACGCTCTTGGTGATATGTGGGATTATAGACTTAAAAATACATATTTTCGGAGGAGGGACGCAAACTCGGGTCTCCAGCTTGGCAGGCCATAGGGCTAACCTACTACACTATCTGAGCTGTATTAGTACCATGCAGTAGATTGGAGGCAACTGCTGGCTGTTGATGGAGGTGATCGCAATTTGTAAGCTCAGTTGTCAAACTATTACGTTATTTATAGGCTACAGAAATGCACCAGAATTTAAGCACTTGTTCCGTTTGTCATTTCCAACAACTGTTGAAAATTTCATCCAAATCTGTGCATAACTTTTTCAGTTATCCTGCTGATAGACAAACCAACGCGACCAAAAACATAGCCTGCTTGGCGCAGGTAATGACATTGCGAAGAATGAATATCTCAAACATTAGTACATTACATCTGCATCCCCAGTCCAACTCCTCTCTATTGCCCTGTTCACCCACGCGCACAGACACTGCTGTAAGTTGTAGACTGATTAACCTAACCAGTTGCACCTGTAAACTGTGCGCCCTCCAGTGGCCACAAATGTGCTCTACCGCTCTACTATAAATGAATTCCAGTCATCCAAGTAGCGCACAGCCTCAGTATCAGGTGGAATCTATATCTTTAAGACCTACTCCATTAGACCTGTTCCTAGCTGAACCTTCTGGAAAGGACAATGGCTGTGGCCACGTTTGAGATGAAAACGAGATACCTTACACCATACACAAACACTTTTCACCAAACTGAAAATGGGATACCCACCCTCACACAACAACAAATGAGAAATAAAAGTATTTAATGACTGCAGCCATTGCAAGCTGTATTATCGTTATCGGAATGACCTCCACATGGTACAAATTACACGTGCAATTGGCAGTGTTTCGAGAATCCAATTGTTAGAAAATATTATTATTCCTTTACAAAGGATGGATTGTTTCATGTCAAAATTAGAATTGGTTATTTTAAATTACAAAACGTATGTGCCTATTATGTATGTCCCTAGAATTGAAAAATAAATCCTGAGAATAGCCACAGAAAGGAAGAAGACTATATCAAAATGTGGGTCAAACGATTATGAATGCAATGTCACCTATTGATTTTTAGTTTGCCTGAATGAATGTAGCAGATCTTTCTAAAAAGGCACATCTTTGAAAAGTACCCAAATGCCAAATGGTTTCTAGACTTCACAACCGTTGCCACCTGTAATGAGGTGATTTGTAGCCTCAGATCACACCACCTGCAGGTCAAAGATGTATTACACAAAGATGTGGATCAAATCGCTGTATAGACTCTCACTTGGAGAACGTGTGGCAATAGAAAAAAAGTGTGTCCCAGTTTCACTGCCTCAGTGAGCAGGGGGAAATAAAGAGATACCGGAAAGAGTGGTGGTGGTGGTGTGGCGACAATAGTGATAGTGTTCTTAAAATAGTTGTAGCACTGTTCAAATATTGATGGCCCCGGGAAGCGTGCCATTCAGCGGTCAGCTACTAACCTATTCAAGAGGCATTAGTAAATAGGTTGGCCGTTTGTTAAGGCGCCTTGGGAGCATTTTTCCCCCCCCATCTATATACTTAACCCCAAAGCTGTGCTTCCCATTCTTAGCCTCGTCTCCCAAGGTCTAAAAGTTGTGAAACGCAGCGGGGTATACAGTCTATGGTCTCAACCAAACACAGTGCTATGCAATCTGTAGAACAGCGGTACTACCACAAATCAACAGCAGGAGGCAGGATTTCCACAACTAGAAAGCACTCAGCAATCAGGCATTTTATACAGGGCTACCATGTTTCTCACTCTATCCGAAGTGACATTTACTCTATTCCCTAACGCCTAACGGGGGAGGCATAGTTGATTTCACTTTTAAGCTTGTTTGGCACGGTTGTCATTATTATTTTCAAAATTTTGATGCATGTGTGAGAACGAGGAAGTGTTGTGCGAGAGAGTGAGAATGAACTGATTCTCACACTCAAAGAGGGGACTTGGCAGCCATGAGTCACAGGTCAAATGATGGTGAAAATCATATTTCACCATCCCCCGCTTGTATCAGAATGTGCACCAACATGGGCCATGTTCCGCCAGAGGTGCCGGTCCAGTGCCGTTCTGTAAGGTTGCTGGCATAGCTTAGGTGTCAGGCTTTGATCACGAAACCAGAGTCGTGTTGTCGTGTCATTTGAAAAGCAGAAAGCCAACTATGACTGTAGGCATGGCTAGAAAGCATATGGCCAATTTACCCTTACCCTGCATACATTAAATAATCCTAAAACCTTTTTTTTTAATGTATGCTTTTTGTGTTCTGAATGAAATCATTGAACTGAAAAAAATAAATATAAATTAATAAATAATTGCTTCCTATTATCAGAGATGGGCAGTAATGCATTACATTTACTCAGTTACAATTTTTGAAGGAGAATAATGTGCGATTAATTATGAGTTAATTATCACGGTCATCAAAAATTCTGGGAATTGCAAATCAACAAGGGGCATTCAATTACATCTCAAAAAGAGAATGACCTAATTTATTTTTTTAAAATGTTTTTTTTCAAGCTTTATTTATTATTATTGTTATTTATTAATTATTTTTGTGGAGTACTTTTTTACTTTTACTTCAGTAACTATTTGGATGACTACTTTTTACTTTTACTTGAGGAATATTTTGCTGAGGTAACAATACTTTTAAGTAATTTTTATCGCTACTCTGCCCATATGGACAAGCACTGGACAGGCACTTTTTTATGTTGTTTTAATCCATGTTTTTAATATGTTTTGTTTTATCTGTTTATCGGCGAGGGCAGAAATTTCATTTGTGTTGTGTCGTATGAACTGCACATTTGACAATAAATTAACTTTGACTTTGATATCTGCCTAGTATTCCTTTAACGCAGACCTGGGTGAAGTGTGAAGCGAGGTCATCTCTCATAAACCACAACCGTGAAGATGAAAGAGCAACATTGTTTTTTTTGTTGTTTCCCAGGCTTCAGAAAGGGAGCTGCAAAACGTGATCCGGGCCTCAGTGGTGGTGGTGGGCTTGATGGGCACATGCCTCACCTTCCAAGATTCGAGCGTTCTCCTCATGTGGATGCTGCGCTCCGACCTCACCTACACCCTCATGCTGCCGCAGCTGGTGTGCGTGCTCTTCTTCAACATATCCAACGGCTACGGAGCCGTGCTCGGATGCATCACCGGCATGACACTGCGCCTGCTGTGCGGAGAGCCACTGCTCGGCATCCCGCCCGTCATCCACTTCCCGGGCTGCGTGCTCGTGGACGGCGTGTACGTGCAGTACTCGCCCATCCGGACCATCTGCATGCTCTCATCGGTGGCGGCTATTCTCGGGTTCTCCTGGCTGGCAGCGCGGCTCTTCAGCTCCAAGTTGTTGCCGGCACGCTGCGACATATACCGCATCGGCCACAAGCACGCGCTCGGCGCGGGCGTGGCCGGGGCGCTACCCGTCGGGGACGGTGGCGGGGGCAAGGGATCGGAGCGTGGTAGCTCAGACGTTTCGGAGCCCATGCTGGTGGACTCGTCTTGCTGAGAGAATCCCTCTCGGCTCCCCCACGTTGTAGAAAAGACGTTGCTGCGTGTTTTAGATTTCCACTCTTAGACTCATGTGTTGTTGAGGTGCTGTGTGCTGCTCCCCATCCTCCTACCTTCCTCTCCCAAAACACTGCGATGATCGTGGAGCATAGCCAAGTCGCTAGGAGGGGTACCAGGCTCTAATCAGTTGTTCGATTGCAACAATGCTGGCTTCCTTGGACTGTGGGAAACCGTCTCACACAATTCCTTGAGAATTTATTTTGGAGAATTAAATTTTATTGCACCCAATCAAATACATCAATATCAAACTCGGTTATTGAGTGGATTTGGTCAGTGTTTTCATTCACATTTTAAAGGTTTTTTTTATTTTTTTTCAACGGAAATACTGATTACTTTTAGTAGAGCAATTTATCATTGGAGTGAGTCAGTGGTGACAAATCAAGTCAATGAGTTTAGCCGGGGGCTTAATGTTCTGTGAAGATGGACCACAAGATGAAGATCTAATCTGTTCAGTAATTTTGATTGGTTGATTGTTCCGACTTAAATCATAATCACAAGGACATGTAGTTTCATGCTCATCATTAATTAAACCAAGCAAAAAAAAAAGGACGTAGTACACACGTAGCTTGGTCTTGACGTTTTCCGAGACGCAAATGCTGGCGCAACGTCTCGCCTTAACCTAATTGGTCAGCTCTGAGCCAAAAACCAGCGTTTCATGCTCCTCCAACATGGATCCAGATAGACGGACTCACATCAAGGCAGTAACAGCAGCCACTGCAGGCAGAGAAGCCACAAGGGGACAACACATTTAATGGGTCATCGCGCACCAGGTGTGAACCATGTGCAGAGATGGCAAGTAACGAAGTACAAATACTTAAGTACTGTACTTAAGTAGTTTTTTCATGTATCTGTACTTTTAGAAGTACATTTTTCTCTGATGACTTTTTACTTGTACTGAGTAGATTTTTAACAAAAATATCTGTACTTCTTACTTTTTTGAGCACCGATGGTAGGTGGTAGGGATATGTATAGTGTGAATGATCCAGTACGGGGCGGTAATGCCAACAGATGTTAATTTCAATGTTCAGCAGTAGGATTTATGAACCTTAAGTGAAGTAAGTTAGGCTAGGTTTTTAACAATTTATTCAAACATTCGTACTTTATACTTTCAAAAATACTTTTAAGTACATTTTAGAGGCTGTACTTTTTACTTTCAAAAATACTTTTTGAGTATGTTTCTGAGCCTGTACTTTTTACTTTACTCAAGTAGACATTTGGACCAGTACTTTGTAGTCGTACACAAGTTGTTTTTTTCACAAATGTATTTTACTCTTACTCAAGTAAGAAATTTGGGTACT
>OMKY01254751.1:0-17930 GCA_900302395.1 Bregmaceros cantori
AATATGTATTTGGGACACAGCTAGCTGAGGTTAACACCTCACATTGAGAACCAACAATGTCCACGACTTGTTTTGATGCTCTGATGTATTGAGATATTCATGATTCCCACTCATATCCTTACTTCCTTCATGATAGAAAATAGTTCAGAGTGTAGAAAGTTTTTTTCACAAGGGCAGTTCATCATTATTAAAACCATAGGAACCCACAGAAGAATTGAAACTCTTTCTCTGATCTGGGGAGCAAGGAGTACAGGTTTAAATAGGTTTAAGCACAGTTGTGAGTGTCCCATAGTAACACAGATATTCAACTGATCTTGCCCTTTGCAACAACCCTATTGTGGCCAATAATTTCAGACGGCTGCAATGTCTGAAAGACACAGAAACCTTAAATGAAGGAGTACACAAAATAAAACAAATGTGTTTTCCATCGGAGACTTGGCATTTGCGAGGAAAGCAGAAGAGCTGAGAAGTACAATGATGGCGAAGTGAATCATGTCAAGTAGGTGATTTCCGCCTGGACAGCCAGTCCGACCACATCCTCTCTACACCCGACTCAGTTTCGTCTGCATGGCTACCGCTACCATCTCATCAGAATGTGTGTGCGTCTATGTATGTGTCTGTCTGTGTGTGTGTTTGTCTGTGTGTGTGTGTGTGTCTGTACGCCTGTACGACTTCAGGCGTTGTTGATGCCTCAGCACCCAATCGGGATAAATTCTAGCTCGGGAATGATCGCTTACACTGACCCATGGTTATGTGAAGCATGTATCTGGCAGGACTTGTTGCTGTGTGTGAGTGTGTGTGTGTGTGTGTGTGTGTGTGCAGTGTTTTTCTGCGTGTGTGTGCGAATGTTTCCCCCCTCGCCTCCTCGGCGGTCTGGGTCTGGTATGCCCCGGTGGACGGGGGCAGCCGTAGTATTAAAAGGGGATTGTTTTGGTGGATCTACATGGAATGCGTGCCGTGGTTTCGTGCGCGCCGCACCGAGCGTGGGAGATACTCGAAGCTAGCGAGCGGCGAGTCAGAGCCGGCCAGACTTCCAAGGGCAGACAGAGAGGCCCGGAGATGCGGCGAGCTGCTTTGGCTTGGCCGCGCGCGTCCGCAGACACGCAGACTCACAGGCCCCTGACCCGGGCAAATACCCGTCCTGCGTCTTACCACCACGAGACACGCTGCACAGTAGTATGCTGTCTCTAGCCCTTCGTCTTTCTCTAACTCAGCCGTTTGTCTTACTTCGTCATCGTCATCATCACTCCTGTAGTCTGGCTGGCCGTTGGGGCGCCACTGAGGACTTTGTTACCTGCTCTCTCCATCTTTCTCTGTCCTCAGCCAGGGCTCCGAACCGGTTCAAGGAACGAAAACCGGAAACGAACGGAAATTTATGGAATTTTATGAGGAGCGGAAACGGAAACGAAAAAAGACTTATTCAAATGTTCCGGAACAGAAACGGAACATTATGAAACCCACAAAACCGGTTAAAAACGGTTTTTTTCTGTTCTCTATATATTTGAATATTTCCACGTCTGGGAGACTATTTCCGGTTGTGCATCCATCCAACTTTCTCTGTCAGTCATCAAGCCCCATGCATCTGGGGCTCCATCTTGTGGACAGACGAGGAAGCGAATGTAATGGTGTTAATACAGTTACACAGAAGTTTGAAAGTCCACCAAATATATTCTGTATAAACTATATCTAAACTTAACATTGCACAGTATAAGGAACTTTAAGAACGAACAAAATGTTTGTGTTCCGAACCGGTTCAGGACCGATATTTTGGTGACGGAACGCTTCCGAGAACGAAAACGTTAAACAGAGACCTGCCTGAACCGTTCGGAACGGAACGTTTCAAAAATAATTCCGTTTTCAAGCCCTGGTTTGTTCATGTGTTTGTGGACATACGTAGGGAGATGTTGTCCCAGGTAGAATCTTTACGTATCAAAGATATCCAAGTCCGTCTACATATTTGTATTTGTTTGTTTGTTTGTTGGCATGTGAATGTTTGGTTGTGGGTTTGTCTACCTGTTGTGTGAACGGGTGGATCTGATATGATTTTAAGAGCAATTCTAAAATATTTTACATCATAGTGGGAAGAGGGAGGAAAGGGGGGCAGCAAGGGTCATAATTTATTGCATGCAGATTTTTATGCAATGAACAAGAGGTGATATGATGCAGCACATAACAATGATGCAGGAGGTCCTTGATAAGAATAACACAGTGTTTTAATTACAAATTTCCCTCTGGTGATATTAAAGTTTTAGCTCATCTCATCGAATAAACTTTTTAATGAATTCACAGAGTTGCCAGATTGCTTTCGATCACATTACAGTAGTCACATCACAAACATTTTTTTAGCTGTAACACATCACAACTACATTTTAAAACATGTATTTGTAGAGGTATGTGTGTAAAGGAATGACACAGCCTCTATCATAAAAGCTCTTTATTCCAAGAGAGTCAAAACAGAATGAGTGATGAACACTGAATACCCCTGTCCCTTCAACCAGACAGTCGTGGGTGTGCCTATGACAATGGAGTGAGAAAATGCATGCATGCAGTTATGGAACTGGATGATACAGCATGTCACAGAGTGTCAAGTGTGCATAGAATTTCCCCTAGAAATGCGAACCGCTACATATTAAACATTACATTTAATATTACATAGCCATTAACCTTTACCTAGAATGGAGGGTTACATTAAACTAAAAATCAAACTGAGGCCATGGTCGTAGTTGGCAAATGTGCAACCATGAGTAATCCAGATTCCCCTTCAGAGGACATATACTGAGCACCATTTCACACCAAAATCCTTAAATGTATGAAATTAAAATTCATTTGAATGCATGTCATGAATGTGTTGATTGTATTAGAGCCAGGGCTTTGAACCGGTTCAAGGAACGCAAACGAAAAGTGGGAACTTTTTGTATTTTCCACGAAACTAACCCGAAAACGTTATGGTTTTTTTAATGTTCTGGATCAGAAACACATATTTAAAAATAATGGTAACTGGTCAATACCGGTTTTATTCTGTTCCTCAACATTTTCGTTAAAACACGGTCTGACCCCTAGGTGTCCGCTTCTCCGCCAGTCTCTGCTGCCATGCGCCTCCTCTTCCCAGCCCCCTGCCCCCACCACACCAAGTGCTGATTAGAGCTCTACTTAAAAATAATCCAGGGGTCCGCGTTGGCCAAGTGGTTATGGACACCGCACCTAACGCGACCCCATTCATGTCAGTGGCGCTGTCTCTAACGCAGCGTCCGCAGTGTCGCGAGTTCGACTACGCTCGTCGACTTGTCTGCAATGTCTAACCCTGATCTCTTCAACCCAGTTTCCGACTAATCCTATTCAATAAAGGTGGAAAAACGGCGCTGACACCGGAAAAAATAACTTAAAAAATAATAATAATAATCTAACAAATAATCTAATGTAATTCTTTACTGTCTACCAACTGAGCTACAGCCAGCCCCAATATAATCAAAAACAAAAGTATTTTAAGCAATGCCGACCTTGTCGGCACTGGTGTCAGGCAGATGTTTCCCCTCCACCCTTCTTTTTCATTCTTTACCTTAATAAAATGTTTTTCTTTTTTTTTTTTCTAAGTGCTACAAACATGAATCTAGACACATATTCACATAATCAGACACACAGAACCAAATTCGGATAATCCTGTGGTAATTATCCACTTGAAATTGGCCTCCATTCCTTAGCGTGCGGCTGGCCAATCATGCGCTGGTGTTAAGGTGCTAAGATTATTATTAAGCGTGTTAGGCCAAGCCCCACCCACAGGGTGTTTTTGTTCAATCTCCCAGTAAAATTTAGGAGTCTTCTTCAATTTCCATATGGCTGGATGCTGGAGGGGTTCCAATACATGCAGGGGACAACATGTGCGAACTGGCTGAAATAAATTAGATAATGAATGTGAGGATAGACAGTGATTAACTGATTGTCACTACCTCTGCTTATTGCAGATTACCAGGGCTGCGGAGATTACTTTTAAAATGTAATCCACTACAGTTACAATCTGAATCAGAAATACTTTAATGCCATATTGTGTAAGCACACACGTGGAAATTGAGTTTGGTTATATGTTCACTCCTTGGTACAGCAAGTAAAAAAACATAACATAGAAAGAAAGCAAAAGAACACCAGTGAAATAAAAGTAATGGTAGCAATGAACTATCACTTTAAGATTACTTTTGGAATTCAACTTTAATACAATCAAGTTTCATGTTTTTTTTTTCAATAAATGGCCATAAATTCCATATGAATTAGCTGTGGTCTCCTGTAAGAGGTTAACCGAGTCCCTACACAATAATAGTTACTAAAATGACCTTGATTACAATGATTATGTATTAATGAATGGATATTTTTATTTGAACATGTTAAAACAAGAGGCAATTAGAAAAAAAAAAACAATGCAACAGTAACAAAACCAAATCAACCAAACAAAGCTTTGAACTAAACATGATTGTGTCTAATTTAAGTCTAGTCCAGGTTTAATGCAATCAAACTAACCAAGATTAAAATATACCTCAAAAGTATAACTCAAAACATGTTGAAAAGCGGTAGGAGGAAGCCCAGTTACTTAGTTACTGCTTAGTTACTTAAATATGTGTAAGTAAATGTAATTGAGACGACAGCTACTATTCCTTGCAGTCGTATTACTGTAATCAAATTACTTGTAGTCCATTACAAACCAACACTGCATATTACGCACTAACATTTACATGTTACTTTTATCAGCCTACCCTTAAATTTAAAGTACTAACGTCATTTCTGGCAGGTCATGATGGTTAAGAAGCTTGCTGCCCTCCACTCCTAAATACCACCACCTTCCCCTGCTCCACCACCAAGATGGAAAAAGTGTCAGGTATGATGTGACATGTTCTCTTGTCACGTTGCTTGGCTCTGTTCATGTGGGGTTATCTATCTCACCGCTGGGGTGAGAATCCCCTAAACTACTGCTGCCTTCTCACCCTGCGTGCTAGGGTGAAAATTCTCTACACTGCTGCTGCTCCCTGAATTAGTGCTTTTCCATGGTACTCATGGAAATAGGGGAGTTCCTCCTCAATCTTCTGTTGTGTTTCTTGACTAAAACTCAAACTCAAACTTTATTTATTTGTATAGCACTTTTCATGCAGAGCAACACAAAGTGCTTTATAGAGATAGAACAATGAACAGAACAACGTCACCCACAGCCTCCCAAATCAAACACACTCGCACGCACACACACACACAGACACACACGTAAACAAATACAGTGGGCTGATGTACCGATGACGGTAACATCCTAGTTATAAGCTAGATCAAAGAGATGTGTCTTGAGCTTTTTCTTAAAAACATCCACAGTCTCCACGGCCCTGAGGGCCTCCGGAAGACCATTCCAAAATGGGATACACAGGTTTAACAAAATCAGCCATGGCGTTTGGTGGTAGCCTCTTCCAGTGACTCTCCCTATTGCCGCCACATGGCGAGAAGCAAATTTGGAACCACAGGAACCTCAAGCATATAATAATTTGCATTGCTAATGAGTTCCGCCCATTGACACATATATTGTCGCCACATTTCCTATGTAAGTGCTAAATACTAAATGTTAACTGGCCAAGCTTTGAAGTGTAGCTTGTGACTATAGTCATTGTCTGTGTCCGAAATCGCTTCCTATCCCCCATATAGTGCACTATATGGGGCGCACGCCATCTTGTAGGAGTGCCTGAATTCTCCATGTACCCTAGATAGTGTACTGAAAGTATCCCACAATGCACCGCGAAATGTAGTGAGCATTGTATGTACCCTAGACGGAGCCATTTAACCCATAATGCATTGCGAGACGTTTTAAAAAGGACCTAAACTTTTTAAAAAAATGCCACGGCGGGAGTAAATAGCGACCGACCACGGCAAATAGTTATAAATGTAAGTACTTCTGACTTTTTGTGATGATTGTAGAATTTTATAATTATATTTTTTATAATTATATTTTATAATAATTTTGACGGCGCCAACTCTAGTGTCCGAAATCTCGGCAGTTGCTGTTGAGTGCACTATAAGTGAGTGCACTATATGGGGGGTAGGGAGTAGGGGATAGGTTGCGATTTTGGACACAGTCATGGGCTGGTGGCCTCACCAGGCCTACTACTTCCTGGTGGGTGCCTCTATATAAGTGGGCTCAACCCACTACTTCCTCTCCCTGTATGCTAGCCTTACTAACCATGCTTGTACCATGTGTGATGCCTCATTAAAGCCACTGCTTCCCAACTCCTAACTTATGGCATGATGGCAGCGTAAAGTCTTTCGGATCCACGCCCCAGCTTCATTGACTCCTGAAAAATGCGTCATTGACCACAAGGTCAAGTAGTTGAAATACAGCTTAATTTTGAGGTGCACCGATGCAGTGGTACAACAGAGTGACATAGTTATGCACGGCGTCGTACTCAATCTCGCAATGAGAGAAGTGTCATTCAAGGACTACGTATCATACGTGTACGGCGAGTCCGCTCCCCAGCTCACAGACGCCCTTCGCCCCCCTCCCACAACCCGCGATTAACACGGACGACTAGCCTTGGATGGAGCATGATGATGATTGCGACGGCGTGGACCTGCCCCCGATAGACGACGGCCCTCCACCATCTGAGAGTGCCGATTCCAACGCTGTGGACCTGCCCCTAATCGAGCATGGCCCTCCGCCACCTGAGAGTGGCGATCGCAACGGCCCTTCACCCCCCGAAGTCGCGGCAGATCTACTCGGCCATCACATGCCGGACAACGCTTGCAGCGACGGCGTTGCGACTATGGTCAACGCCAGTGACGTCCCTTTCTCCACCCGAGGGCGCGGCGGATCTCGACCGACACAAGCTGGGCGACAACACGTGCAGCAGCAACGCCCCGACTCTGGTCACCACCAGCACCCACGGGTTTCCCCGGAAAGAGTGGCGCCCGCTCAACCCCACCCCGCACTGCGAGAACGTTGTGACTACTACACCCAACGGCACGCGCGATGGTGCGCAGTCTGCAACATACACGCAGGATGTCCTCCCTGCAGCAGCGGGTGGCCTATCTCGCTCCCTACGAGGTCACCAGCGATGATCTGCAGCCAGATGGCAGGTCGGAGTGGAAGGGGTGCGTCGACACTGCCGACTCCCCCTGCATTATCGCGTCTGCCCCCTGCTCGCCCCTAAGTGCCCGTTACGCTGCTGCTTACCGAGTCTGGGACCCCGGCAATCGAGAAGCCCACATGGACTCCCTGGCCTATACTACTGACTTTCCCGAGTTTTCCCTGAGTGGCACCGTGTTCTCCGACATTCCGTTGTAATCTAGATTAGTTACATTGCCGAGAATAAGGGTTTATGATTGCAATAATCTGTTGCTGTTAATCAAAAATTAACCTTTTGAGTAAAATTAAATTTGATCATGGCTATGATTGTAACACACTACCAATATCTATAGTGCCTAAATTTAAGACAATGGAAATCAAAACTAGAACGCATTCAATCTTATGTTGGTTGTATTCAAGTTTAATTTCAAAGTAATCCATTACCGTTCTTTTAAAATGTGGTTTTCGCTATACAATTGATCATGAGTAATTTGTAACTGTTGGGGATTGCTTTCACAAAGCAACTTTACCAACCCTGTGTACCCCTTTTCCCCCCTGCAACTAGGGATGTCAAAATATAGTTTAGGCATTTTTCGATTATCATGGTTGACCGACGACTTACCGTTTGTTAACTGATAACTGATGTTAACTGAGCTTGCCGCTGTGACGCAACCTCCCAAAAGACATGAAACACCATGGGAATACACCATGCCGGTTGATACTTTTACCATTGTTCATCAGCAAGTTTTGAAATTCTGCATTCCAACAATGTCTGGAGTCTGGTCCACAGATGAAGCCGTGCTGGCCGTTGGCCTGGAGAGAAGGGGTCCCATATTTCAAGGTCACACAACAGCAATCAGGTAAATTTTTACTAAGAGCTGTGCTGGAGGGGTGTACGTATGGAGCCTTAAGACCCAGGGGGCACCCACTATTCTGAAATAACTCCATTCCGATCACAAAAAGTACCAGTACTTGCATTCATATTTAGTTGATATGGACACACATTCAATTTTACACTGCCAACATATGGCATGTTGTACCTTGTTGGAAAGATGTTATTAACCCTAGTATTTCAAACTTTAGTGTTTTGGTGAATGTTGGAGTAATAGTTAACCCGTTATTATTGTCTGGCTGCAATACAATACATGTCCAAAAGGTGGCGAGCGTCTTCGTTACTCCCATAGACTGTATGTACAGTCTCCATTGCTTCATAACTCTCCTCAGATCTTTTTATTTGCTTAAATAATGTTAATAGCATGCGTGTGTATATAAAAAAGATACATTAATCTATAAATTATCCATCTTCAACTTAACTTCAACTTGTTAAAACATCTCTGAAACATGTTTTAACAGAAAAAGCTTATTCAGTCAACCTGTCAGTTTCTAAAATTTCCCGTTTAAATATCAGTTAAAAAGAAACATAAGTTTGGTTAGACTGCTATGGCATGTTAATGGGAACTGGTCGTTAATGGTTTAATGAGCCATTCATACATTGTATTGCACATCTATGGTCCACTTTAGAGTCAAGTCAATTACAAAATGTATGTGTGTACATGTGACCTCTCCTTGATACCATATGCACACATATGCATGATACAATTTGACCTAGTGACTACATCAATGTTTTATTCCACATCTCCCCTTCATCAAAAAAATTAGTGAACTGCTCAAGTTTTATTTGCAATTAATTTGCCTACTGAGGCCTTGGAACACAATTAACATGTTTTAAATTTGGTTACTGTATTTCATAAACTAGTAGTGTTTAGTGTAAGGTTTGACTATTAATCTATGCATAGCTAAGAGAAATGGGCCCTAGTTGCTGGACAGTATTTTTTTCCAGTTAGCAAGACTAGTTAAGCTATGCACTTTTGTGAGGACTGGGAGGCTATTTGTAATTATCAGAGATGCCAAAAGTACTGGGCTTTCTTACTCACTAAAATTCCTTGGAAAAAAAAAACAACTTGAGTAAGACTACAAAGTACTGATCCAAATAGCTACTCGAGTAAAATAAAAAGGACAGGCTGAGAAATATACTCAAAACATTTTTTTAAAGTATAAAGTACAAAGTCTAAATGTGCCTTAACACTTCACGGGCGATTTTTTTTTTTGAGGGACACACCCAGAGACTAAATGAAAACAACTTTATTTATTAACCGCTACTGCGGTGCATTGCTGAGTACCGCCCCCTACTGACTCATTTACGCTATACACGTAGTCCCACAATGTTGTTGCAGGAAAAAAAGAAAAGACCCTGTTTTGAGAAAAGTTAGGAGTAGAAGTACTGATATGTTTGCTAAAAATCTACTGAGTAGAAGTAAAAAGTGCTCACAGAAAAAAGTACTTCTAAAAGTACAGATACTTGAAAATTCTACGTAAGTACAGTACTTAAGTATTTTGTACATAGTGTTTTGTACATAGAGGGTAAACGTGGGTGTTTTTGTGTGTCCTGTGGGCCTTTATTTGAAGAGAGGTCAACTCACAGTACACTCACAATTATTTAATGCCTTTTGGTTACTTTACCAAACTTAAAAACATATGAGACAAGAATTGATGAAATATAGTTCAGTTGATCAAAATATAGTTCACTTTACACCAGGGCTTGAAAATGAAATTATTTTTCAAACGTTCCGTTCCGAACAGTTCTGGGTCCAGGTCTACGTTTATCGTTTTTGTTCTCGGAACCGTCCCGCCACCAAAATAGCGGCCCTGAACCGGTTCGGAACACAAACATTTTGTTTGTTCTTAAAGTTCCTTCTATTGGACAATGTTAAGTTTAGATATAGGTTATGCAAAATATATTTGGTGGACTTTCAAACTTCAGTGCAACTGTATTAATGTAAAAACTGGCTTTAAAACGCCATTACATTCGCTTCCTCTTCTGTCCACAAGATGGAGCCTCAGATGGATGGGGCTTGATGACAGACGGTGAAAGTTGGATAGATGAACAACTGGAAATAGTCTCCCAGACACAGCATATGTTAAAATACATAGAGAACGAAAAAAAAGAGTTTTTAACTGGTTTGGGTTTTTAATAATGTTCCGTTTTCTGTTCCCGAACAGTAAATATTTTTATCTTTCTGTTTCCGCTCCTCTAAAAATCCCATAAAATGACGAGAACCCAGGTTCCCCGCGCGGCAGCCCGCCACCCTACAACTGCATTTACTGTAAGTAAATGGGAGTCAGTGCTGCAGCAGCGGGCAGGCTGACGCACCTCAGCAGACATCACAACAGACGATTGTGAGCTGATTAAAGTCACATTTATTTTCTTAAAAATAAGTAATTACAACAATTTCCAAGAACTTTGGAAATTGTTGTACTTATCAAAGTATAATTAGGATATAATATATTTTAGCAAATGCAAAGAATTAATTTATGTTCACACACCTTTGCTGATTATTTAAATTATCTGAATCACAATCAACAAGTTCTTTTTTTCCAGTGTAAGCACCGCTTTTCCATATTTTATTTACAGGATTAGTCGGAAATGGGGTTGAACAGATAGGGGAAGACGTTGCAGAAAAGCCGACGAGGGGAGTAGAACTCAGACATTAAGAATTCTTGACTGACGGAGACAGCGTTTCCTGACCAACACACAGCAATGCTGCCGGGGACTTAGTTTATGAGAGAGAGAGATGAAAATGGCCAATCTTTTTTTTCCAAGTATAATTGAAAAGATCAACGTCATTAAAGGAGGCCGCCACATCCGCCCCAATCCTGCTAATACAAAGATAGAAAATGTTGTTTTTCCCCATGTCACATCACCTTTACAATCCATTTCATGGGTTAAGAAAAGGATAGGAAGGATTAGTTGGAAATTGGGTTGAAGAGATCGGGGGTAGCCATCACAGACAAGCTGCCAAGGGGAGAAGAACTTGAGGTTTTGTTGACAAGGACACAGAACAATTTTCTATGGGTCTTGAAAAAAACACATGTTGAAAAAACCCTGGCACTGGGAATTTGAAAAGGGCTGACACTAAATGAAAAAGTCATGGAAATCTGGATTTGTCATGGAAGTCTGAGGTGCACTGACTGTGCACCAGCGAACAAAAAGTCACAAACAGCGCAGTGCAGCAAACACACATTGAAGAAACTCAAACAGAGTGGTATAAGTGGTATAAAGTGTCCTTTATGGGGAGAGATATTTGCTGTAATTTTGGCAGTGTGCTGCTAAAGAGGTAGTTTTTTGAGGATAATTGGCAAGGAAAAATCATGGGAACCGACTTGTGAAAAATGTTTTTCTCATTTTTTCTTTTATGTAAAAAGCATCCAAAATGAAAACCATCCTCTTCATCTCTACACACTTGTACCCTCTGGCTTTGGTTCACTAGGCTCCTGGAAGTCATTGCTATGCCCCTGGTTTGGCTCTCTACTCTCCTGGTTTGGTTCTCTTTCTTCCTGAAAGTCATTGCTATGCTCTTGGAAGTCGTTGCTATGCTCTTGGAAGTCGCTGCTACGCTCCTGGATTGGTTCTCTATGCTCCTGGAAGTCATTGTTACGCTCCTGGAATTCGGTGCTATGCTCCTGGTTTGATTCTCTACGCTCCTGGAAGTCATTGCTATGCTCTTGGAAGTCGTTGCTACGCTCCTGGAAGTCGCTGCTACGCTCCTGGATTGGTTCGCTATGCTCTTGGAAGTCGTTGGTACGCTCCTGGAAGTCGCTGCTACGCTCCTGGATTGGTTCGCTATGCTCCTGGAAGTCGCTGCTACGCTCCTGGATTGGTTCGCTATGCTCTTGGAAGTCGTTGCTACGCTCCTGGAATTCGCTGCTACGCTCCTGGAAGTCGTTGCTACGCTCCTGGAAGTCGTTACGCTCCTGGACGTCGTTGCTACGTTCCTGGAAGTTGTTGCTACGCTCCTGGTTTGATTCTCTACGCTCCTGGAAGTCATTGCTACGCTCTTGGAAGTCGTTGCTACGCTCCTGGAAGTCACTGCTACGCTCCTGGTAGTCGTTGCTACGCTCCTGGAAGTCACTGCTACGCTCTTGGAAGTCGTTGCTACGCTCCTGGAAGTCACTGCTACGCTCCTGGATTGGTTCTCTATGCTCCTGGAAGTCGTTGCTACGCTCCTGGAAGTCGATACTACGCTCCTGGTAGTCGTTGCTACGCTCTTCGGGGTCGTTGCTATGCTCCTGGATTGGTTCTCTATGCTCACGGAAGTCGTAGCTATTGTTGCTACGCTCCAGGTTTGATTCTCTACTCTCTTGGTCTGGTTCTCTACGCTCCTGGAAGTCATTGCTACCCTCCTGGAAGTCATTGCTACGCTCCTGGATTGGTTCTCTACGGTCTTGGATGTCGTTGCTACGTTCCTCGAGGTCGTTGCTACGCTCCAGGTTTGATTCTCTACTCTCTTGGTCTGGTTCTCTACGCTCCTGGAAGTTGTTGCTACGCTCCTGGAAGTTGTTGCTACGCTCCTGGAAGTCGTTGCTACGCTCCTGGACGTCGTTGCTACGCTCCTGGAAGTCGTTGGTATTCTCCTGAAAGTCACTGCTATTCTCCTGGAAGTCGTTGCTACGCTCCTGGATTGGTTCTCTACGATCCTGGAAAACGTTGCTATGCTCTTGGAAGTCGTTGCTACGCTCTTGGCTTGAGTCGCTATGCTCCTGGATTGGTTCTCTAATGACCTGGAAATCATCTCTATACTCCTGGTTTGAGTCACTATGCTCCTGGAAGTCGTCACTATGCTCCTGGTTTGGTTCCCTAAGCTTGGGCAACTCATCTCTACGCTCCTGAAAGCAGAGATGGCAAAAGAACCAGATTACTTGAGTAAAAGTAAAACACATTTGTACAAAGAATGTGAGATTACAAACAAACTGATCCAAATATCTACTTGAGTCAACGTAAAAAGTGCAGGCTGTGAAATATACTCTAAAGTATTTTCAAAAGTATTGGAAAAAAAATAGTCGCTCATGTCAACAAATAATACGTTCTTAGCTTGTGTTGGTGTAAAGATGCATATTGTACAAGATGTCACATTTCTGCAGTGGTGTTTACATTAGGCTACATTAGGTTCATAGTTGCTCTAGATCAGTCATTGTGCAAATAAAATAAGAATATATTCATATAGTCTATAACAAGGAGCATGTTTGCTTTCTGAAAGAAAGGAGTAGAAAGTATTGTTATTTGTGTTTTAAAATGTACTGAGCACAAGTAAATAGTCGTCAGAAAAGTAGATACTTCTGAAAGTACTTGTTAATTGAAAAATGTACTTAAGTACAGTACATGTATTGTACTTTGTTACTTGCCATCTCTGTCTGGAAGTCATCTCTAGGCTCCTGGAAGTCAACTCTAGGCTCCTGGAAGTCAACTCTAGGCCCGTGGAAGTCAACTCTAGGCTCCTGGAAATCAGCTCTACGCCTCCAGTATGGTTCTCTATGCTCCCAGTATGGTTCTCTAGGCTCCCAGTAGCCGTATCTATGCCCGCGGTTTGTGCCTCTATGATCCCAGTATCCGTCTCTACGCGTCCGGTATTCATCTCTAAGCTCCCAGTATGCAAGATCAGGCTCTGGGTATGGTTCTCTACGCTGCTGGGTTGGTTCGCTACGCTCCTGTAAGTGGTCTCTGTAGTCTCTCTCTTGGTTTGTTTCTCTAAGCTCCTGGAACTGTTCTCTACGCTCCTGCTTTGGTTCTCTAAGTTCCTGGAACTCTTTTCTTGGCTCCTGCTTTTGTTCTCTACGTTCCTGGAACTCATCTCTATGCTCCTGCGTTGGTTCTCGACGCTCCTGGAGGTCATCTCTACGCTCTTGGAAGTCGTCTCTCTGCCCCTGGAAGTTGTCCCTGTGCTCCCAGTATGGTTCTCTGCGCTCCCAGTATGCGTCTCTACGCTCCCGGTATCTGTCTCTAAGCTCCCAGTATGCAAGATCTGGGTATGGGTCTCTACGCTCCTGATTTGGTTCTCTGCGTTCCTGTTTTCGTTCTCTAAGCTCAAACTCATCTTTACGCTCCTGCACATCATCTCTACGCTCCTGAGATGTTTCTCCACGTTCCTGTTTTTGTTCTCTAAGCTCGAACTCATCTTTATGCTCCTGCACATCATCTCTACGCTCCTGAGATGTTTCTCCGCGTTCCTGGAACTCATCTTTATGCTTCTGGTCGGGTTCTCTGCGCACCTGGACGTCATCTCTATGCAGCCAGTATGGTTCCCTACGCTCCCAGTATGGTTCCCTACGCTCCCAGTATGGTTCCCAACGCTCCCAGTACGGTTCCCTACGCTCCCAGTATGCATCCCTCCGCTCCCGGTATCCATCTCTAAGCTCCCAGTATGCAAGATCAGGCTCTGGGTATTGTCCTCTAGGCTCCTGGTAACCGTCTCTTCGAGCCCAGTATCCATCTCTAGGCTCCCGGTATAGTACCCTACCGTCTCTGAACGGATCTCTTCGCTCTTGATATCTATCTCTACGTTCCCAGTATGCTTCCCTACGCTCGTCACTAGGTTCTTCGTATCGGTCTCTTTGCCTCTGATATGACGCTTGACGCTCCTGAGATTTGTCACTGTCTTCCTCATATCGATCTCTTTTCCCCGGCTTTGGTAGTCTACGCTCCTGAGGTTCGTCAATAAGTTCTTCGTATTTGTCTTTTCGCCCCTTCTTTGGTGGTCTACGCTCCTGAGGTTCGTCAATAAGTTCTTCATATTTGTCTTTTTTCTCCTTATCTGGCTTATCTTTAGGTTTCTTTTTTCTGTCCCTAGCCTTGTCGACCTGGTGTGATGATGAGAGATGGCAATTTGTTATCTGCAAGAAAAAACATTGAAACAAGCCTGGCTCTATATTTAGGAGAATAGTCAATTAGGAGCTTATGGAAGGAGCTTTTCTAATCAACTGTTGCCAACTACTAAATTTACCTACATCTAATAAAATAATGATAATTGTTGTGGTCAGATACGGATTGGCAGTATTGGTCCCTTCTGTCAAACTTGAATATTACAAGTCACAAACAAAATAGGATTATGTGTTTTCACTGCTGCGGCCGGGGTTAGATTCCCAGTCAGGGAACGCCAATTTTGAACACAATTTCACTATGGGTATTAACCCTGGGATGACCAGGTACCAGGTTCGTTCTAAAGTTCCTTATCATGCTTTCTGATAGCTGATTTCCCATGTGTCAAATAACCATAGATAAAACCAATAAAACAAAATCATCACTATACACATTTTGGCTCCTTTTTTCCCAAACTAGCATAGCTATCACCCATAGCTATCAAACAAAAAATGTCTTGGCCTTTGTAGTGGCATTTTAGAATTAAACATGAGAATTAAAAAAAAAACATGATCTATATATGTGCCACACGGTATATGTATATATGCACATGCATCATGGTGCACATTCCACCAATCGACATATGGCCCATAGACACCAGTGGCAACTGTCTCATACGGACACCTAGCATCGTCTATTGTACATGCACTGCGCTGGAACCGCGACTAAGTGAGTTATCCATGATGCTCTGCACCAGACACACAGGTTACACTTGCATATGCAAAGACAGCGAATAAAGCTTATTCTGATTCCAATATTATTGGAAGCACTCGAGATGGCGCAAAACTATGTAAGGGTGAGTGATTGGCAACAGTTTATTTGCTGAATAAGGCAGCCAGCTAAAGCCCACATTGCATGCCAATTGACAAAGGACATAAAGGCTGCAGCATCACGAATCAGCGTAGCAAATGAAGGCTTTCATTTGGGCTCTAGGCGAAAGACTAGGTTAACCAGCCAGAACCATCTGGAGTTGCCAGGGTCGGCAACAGATCAGTTTCGTCCTCAAGCGGCCTCAAGCTCAGTGGATGTTCCACAGAGAGGTGATCAATAATGTCTTCTCGTAGTCGAATAAATATCCTATTATATAACTGTAGAAAGCCTCTGGAGCCC
The DNA here is from genome assembly GCA_900302395.1 of Bregmaceros cantori. Lineage (NCBI taxonomy): Eukaryota > Metazoa > Chordata > Actinopteri > Gadiformes > Bregmacerotidae > Bregmaceros > Bregmaceros cantori. The sequence continues at coordinate 15,939 of OMKY01254751.1, forward strand.
GGATATTGATACAAATGAATCACAAACATTGATTATTATTTTTCAAGACGCGAGTTGCTCATCACTTCTGCATGTCTTTCCGCCTGGGACGCTGGTCACCCCTGACCAAGATCGTTTGTCATGCTGTGCGATCCATGAACGACTAGATCGTTCTGGCTTGCCAGGCTACACGAGGACGATTCGTGGGTAGTTGTAAACACGTGACACTATAGCCATGGCTCCACTGCAAATTTAACAGACCTGCTATTTCTGATTTGACGCAATCCTGCTGGGATGCCTGTGACGCCACGGCACCGCTTATTTTGGCGTCGCCCACCAAACGCATGCGTGACAATGGTTGCGTATCGGGGTGCGTGAGACGCGGCCGATCAGCTGTCTATACAACGCGTCCAATTCCATTGTGTGAACTCAATGGAAGCGGAGCGGCAGCAGGCAACGGCAGGGGGTTCAGGATGGAGCACAAGAACGCATTTTGTACATGCGGATGACTCAGGCAGGTGTCTCATAGTGTCACAATTCTTTTTACTGAGGCTTTCTGTTTGGAATCTGTGCTTTCTTGTGACGCTTACCTGGCTATCACTCACAGTTCGTCCTACTTTCTTGACCGGTTTTTCTACCTGCGTGGACCTATTGTGAAGGGTAAGGTTGCTAGTGAGAAATGTAAAATTCTTATCTGCATGACAAAACAATAGAAATAATAGAAATAATATAATAATAATAGAAAATATGAATACTTTTTCATTAAATGTACATTTTTAGGCACACCTCCTTCCTCTTTATTGGGTTCTATTAGTATTTATCGTGGATATTGGACATTTACAGATTTATGGAGCTCTAAAACATTTTGGCTCTTGTGCCAAAATGTCATTCGATGCGACGTGCCCCCCCTAAAATCTAGTTAGTAAAATGCTCTAAAAACATTAAAAACATGAATAAAATGTCAAATTTATACAAAAGGTAGAAGAAGATCCATTTATTAATCGATCAGGGAGGCGGCCGGCGAGCGTTAATCTGGAAAATTGCGGCAAAACGTTCCGAAAATTGCACAGTGTACGCTCAGCTTTAAGGGGTGTAAACTGTGAATGTGCCTCCCCGCAACGTCTCCAATCGTACTGCTGAGGCACACAAACATTTAAAGTTAAATCAATCTACTGCACTTGCACAGCAGTAGCTCAGTCTGTTAAGACAGCGCGCTACAAAGCACAAATATGTCATAATGGTGTCGTAAGTCTCTCCCCCTGCTGAATTAAGCTTAAGATGGTCCGAATGGACTGCAAAAAATACATTAAGGTCCGCTACCCCACGCCTTTAGACGAGTTCGGGTGGTACTTCCGGTCTCTGAACGCCACTTCCGGTGTCATTTACTTGCCGTGTATTTTGCTATTTTTCAATATGTCTATTCGGTGGGAGCACACACCTACAGGGTTATTTAAACATTGTGGCGGTAAGTTGCGGTGCGCTATTCCTCACCCAAATGCTCTCGTGTGGATCTGTGACCCACAAACGCATGATTTAATAATCAGTTCAACCCGTTCCATTGTCTCATTCCTTTTGGAACAACTAGTAGAAGCAGCCAGCCTATTGGTCCAGAGGAACATGTGACCACTCGGTGAGTAACTTTTAAGTCGGATTTTTACTGTACTTCATCAATATTTATACAAAATGATGCACGATGCAAGGGAGGTGACGTGTAACTGGTCACAGACCGACATTTAGTGGTCGGATTTTCAACTGACTGGGTTTTTTGTGAACCACAGCGGTCCACTACGACGGTTTAACCCGTATGTTCCGAAATCCCTATGTTCCGAAATCTCTATGTTCCAAAAATGCATGGGGCATCCCCTAACACCTACCCTAAACCTAACTCCTTCCCTAACCACTACCCCAACCCTAACCCCTAAATGACCCCTAACACCTACCCTAAACCTAACTCCTTCCCTAACCACTACCCTAACCCCTAAATGACCCCTAACACCTACCCTAAACCTAACC
>OMKY01254758.1:0-10818 GCA_900302395.1 Bregmaceros cantori
CCATAGATTATGGGCAGTTTTTCATTAAAAGTTTAGCAGAGTTGCGTTATTATAAATATGGAAATATATTTCCAGAAAATATAATTTTTTTATTATTTACAATTAATATTCAATTATATATATATATATATATATATATATATATATATATATATATATATATATATATATATATATATATATATATATATATATATATATATATATATATATATATATATATATAGTAATCTGTGCTCTATTGAGGTATCCACAATGTTGAACGTCATGACGGTGCTAGTGCCGCTGTGTCTACCGCAGCGTCCGCAGTGTCGCGAGTTCGACTACGCTCGTCGACTTGTCTGCAATGTCTACCTGTGTGGCATTGTGTGGCGAGTCCTCGCCACACACAGCAGTGTGAGGTGCTAAAATAATATATATATGTATATTTCCATTTGCTGCTGGCATACAAGGCGCTCGCCACGACCCATTGGGAGCAATTTGGTTCAGTGTCTTGCCCAAGGACACTTTGGCATGGAGAGTGTCGGAGACGGGATTCGAACCACCAACCTTTTGGTCTTCAACCCTCCAGTCATTGGAACGGCCACGCTACCAACCGAGCTACAGCCACCCAAACGCATGGATACACCAGCCTAGCGCATACTAGCAGCTCACCCGGCAGTTCTTGGACAGTATAAATAGATGGGGATGTGCCACATGGTGACGTCCCTGAATTAGCAACTGGTGTGGTTGTCACACAACCATAGACTGTATATAAATATGGACGTCGCCTTCGCTTCAGTCGGCGTGCCGACTTCCGTGTGCTTTTGCTAGTCAAGTGGGCGGATGTTTTAATGTATATTGTCAGGATAATTAACAGTTCATTGTGTGAGGGGGGGGGGGGTCATAATTTCACAAACACGTCAGATTTGGCGTTAATATTTTTTATTTCAGCTCCCATAGGATCCCATTCATTCTGACTCTGTCGCTGGCGCCCCTAGTAGACAGTACCAACGGAAGAAGTCGCGTGTGGAGTGTCTCGCTCTCATATACTGTATAGCTCTCTCTATCTCTCCTGGTACCAGATATGCGGGTACTTTCAACAATGGCAGTGCACAGTTGATGCACGCTGCGTCTACTTTATATACAGTCTATGCACACAACGCACACGCATATAAATGCTCAGACAAATACACACACACACACACAAGCTTTAACCATTGGCAGGTATTTAAAGGGACTATGTGATGAATCCAGTACCCCCTGTGTTCAGTAGCATCACTGCACGTGGGAAAAGACTGTTTTTCAGTCTTTTGGAGGTCTTAGGATCCGCCTGCAACGGGGGAATGAATGAATGAATGAATAGTTTATTGAGCGGCAGCAGACTTCAAACATAGATAGATACATAGGCGATTCTGATTGCTTCCACTCAAAAGGGTTCGGAGGAAGCCGGTGGCTTATCAGGTCCGAACCCCATTTATCATGGTATATATAACAGCAGTGCAAACATCTCCAAAACTAAGGAAAAGAAAGGGAAAAAAAGAAAAAAACAAATGTTTGAAAATAAATAAATAAATAGAATAAAATAAAAGGAAAAGGTGTAAAAAAACAACAACTGGCGATTAATCGATCAATCGGTCCATTCCTCTTCCAAAATCGGAACGACCACTACCATCAACCATGACCACGCAACACCACTAAAAGCCGGCAATATCAACACCATAAATCTTCGCCACCCCGCTATCTCAATTCTCAATTCATTTTGTAGGATTCGAATATATTTTTTTAAACAGGATTTTCATTTGGTTAAGAGAAGTGCAGTTTTTCAGTTGGGCTCTAGCCGCATTCCACAGAGATACACCTTTACAAGACAGGCAGTGAAGTTTTAGATCTGTTCTAACTTTCGGTTAGACACCCCTCAATCGGTGTGTAGTCCGCCTTGGTTTCAATCGGTGTGTAGTCCGCCTTGGTTTGAAAATCCCCTGGATTTCCGTCGGAAGAGTATTTTTATGAGCCTTGTACATGAATTGTAGGGTTTTGTAGTCTACCAGGTCGTAGAATTTCAGTGTTTTAAATTTAACAAATATTGATTTGTGTGGTCACTGTAACCAGCCTTGCTTGCGAATCTGATTGCTCTTTTCTGTAGACTATATGCCGGTAGTGTGTTGGTTTTATATGAGTTACCCCATATTTCTATGCAGTAATCCAAGTATGGAAGAATTAATGAGCAATATAGTGTGTATAGCGTGGGTTTGTTAAGCAGGTCTTTAGCTCTGTTCATTATGGAAATTGATTTGGATAATTTACCACAAATATATTTCACATGTGCTTTCCAGTTTCATTCGTTGTCCAAAATAACTCCAAGGAACTTCACTTCATAGACACGTTTCATTTCAATATTGTTCGTTAGGAGTTACTTTTCGGTAAGTGTTGGCCTGTTGCCAAAGATGATGTAGTTAGTTTTCTTAAGATTTAGTGTTAGTTTGTTAATGTCAAACCATTTTTTTAGTTCATCCAACTCTTTCCCTGTGTCATCCAGGAGATTTTCTAGATCATTCCCATTTAAAATCAACGTTGTATCATCAGCAAACATGATGGTCTTAAGTCGTTTGGATACCTCGCTTAGATTATTAATGTACAGAATAAATAACAAAGGACCTAGAACCGAACCTTGAGGTATTCCACAGGTGATTTCAAGGTGTTGACTTTTGACTTTGTCCAGGGTTACATATTGTTTCCTTTTATCAAGGTAGCTTTGGATCCAATTTAATGCGACTCCTCGTATGCCGTAACACTGTATTTTTTTTTTTTACAATGTAATTTATGGTCTACCGTGTCGAAGGCTTTTTTTAGATCTAAAAAAACACTGATTGCATATTTCCTTTTTTCAATTGTTGCAGTGATCTCTTCTACTAACTGTGTGATGGCGTAAGCTGTGGTCCTTCCTTCTCTAAAGCCAAACTGCTGTTCGCATAGCACATTGTGCTTTGAAATAAAACCCTCAAGTCTTTTATAAAATATCTTTTCCAATATCTTGGATAGTTGAGGAAGGAGTGATATTGGTCGGTAATTACTCATGATTTGCTTGTCGCCACTTTTGTACAGGGGAATGACTTTAGCAATTTTCATATTGTTAGGGAATATGCCAGACTGTAGGGACTGGTTGAAAATATGTACTAGCGGTTTGGCAATGTTATTAATAACACTTTTAATAATAAACATATCTAGACTCAAGAAGTCTGTGGATCTTTTTCCTTTCATTTTCATCACTATATTTATTATTTCTTGTTCATTAGTTCCATTAATAAAAATGTATTCTCTCACAAACATATTTTTACTCGTTATCTATTTATACCATAACACATTACAATATAATTTAATACACCTAATAGATGTTTAATAATTATATTTATATGTAAGAGAGAAGTATACTACTGTCGTCTGTCTGTCGCCAATTGCCTTAGCGCGAACCGCAACTTGCAAACCATCCCTCTCCATGCATGGATCCCGCAGTAGGGCGATGTCAGCGAGCTATCGCGAGACCTTCCCAAAAAAAGACAGCGTATGTCCGTGTAGTGTCGCGAGATCTCCCTACTCTCCACTGGGAGAGCCGTGGAGAAAAGGGGGAGAAAATAAACCTCCCAGAGGTTTGCCAAGAGGTGACGGACGCGCATCCTAAAGGGGGAACTGAACTCCATTTCCTCCCAGCCTCTGCACTACCGGCATTCAGCTCGGCAGCCCAGGATCATCCCGGGTCCGTGTCGTGTAGATGTAAACCCCCCACCCCCCCCAAGTTTCCCGGAGCTAACCCCGGCTGCATTCCCGGTGGTAGCTCGGGCGCTAACAGGCTAGCGTGGCCGGGCGGAGAAGCTAGCTAACAGGCTAGTGAGGCTAACAGGCTAGCGGGACCGGGGCGGAGGAGGCGGGGTGCGCCTGGTTTGGGACAGCAGATGCTAGTAGTTAGCTAACAAAGCTAACTCACTTGGTGCGCAGCTTGCATTGTTTTTAGCCCGTTTTTTTTTTAAAAATTATCGCTTTTATTGTCACTCCAATGGACGTCGCCGGGATCTCGACCCCTGGTATGGAGGACGGGGACCGGAGGTGTTGACAGCGGTCGGTATCCCCATCTCATCCCTTCCCACGCTTAGCGCGCGATGGGCTCTGCTGGCCCGGATGGCCGCTGCCGCTCCTCCTCGCACTGATTGCAGCCACCACGGTCCACCACAGCTCGATCCGTGCTCTCAGTGCGCCCGGCGCGCTGTGTAACAACGCGCGAAGAAGGGAAGAAGAGCCCCGGGAGCGCGGAGAGTCGACGGGAGCCGGGGAACGGGTTTTGCGACCCGAGGGGGGCACAGCGGCCAAAAGGGACTATTACCTCTCCCCCCCCACCACACACACTCGTCTCCATCATTCGCGCCGTGCCGGGGAACGAACTATCACACTGATCCCGGGTCGGGCGTCCCCGGGCTACTGGGTCTACCATGTCTAGCGCCAAGGAGAGCTCGTGCCGCAAGTTCCAGGCGAACATCTTCAACAAGAGCAAGTGTCAGAACTGCTTCAAACCGCGGGAGCTGCACCTCCTGACGGACCAGGATCTCAACCAGGTATGCGCCCCACCTCCGCCGGTACTGTCTTTAATGGAGCGAGCGATTTCACGAATCGTTGCGGTTGTCGGTCACTCCGATGTATTGGACGTGGACAAGCATCAGCCTCTCTACATAAACATTAGGCGAACAGTGTGATCTGGGAGAAGCCGACCAGGTCTCTGGTTCGATCCTTAAAGTAAACGACAACGGACGGAAAATGGTTGTGCTTTTGATCGTCATTATTGGTTCGAGTGAGGTTAGTCCTGTCATCCATCGCATTTTAAGCCATGTCCATATTAAATGGCAACTCTAACAGAAAAGCATCTTTACGGCAATTCATTGACATAAGTTCTAGACTAGTTATTGAAAACGAGTGATACACCAAAATGTTAATGATGAACATCAATATTTAAATACGTTTGTCACTTTTTGTTTGTTACATTGTACACACTCACACACTATATATATAATTACATGTTCTGCTCTTGTCAGCTTGAGCAACAAACTCTATCTTACATGTAAACAGCAGTTTATAATAAGATCCTATTGTGCAGCAGCATGGAACAAAAGCTAATGGTTATCCAATGATAGGCTGAATAAAATAACCAACAATCAACCAACCAATGAACCACATTTTGACATTCCTAGATTGCTCGTGGTTTGGTGCATTGGGGTTGCCACATCATGATGGGATGGGGATCAGATTGAGGCGGCTTTCCCAGTGACGCAGTGTTTCTTTGTGGCATGTTTATCATTATTATTAAATTGGTAGATATCCTTGTCAGCACTCACTTTTATTTACACCAAACTTACTTTCATTTCATTGTATCCATTTGTATGTAACATGTAATTAAGACGGTAATGGGCACAGCCTAAATGGAAGCGTTATCACAAGTGATCAGCAGTCCTCTTGTGAATACCCATTTAGTCCTGAAGCTGTACTATTCATAGATTCTTGAAGCACTTTGCAATAACAGTCGACTCATTTACATGATGTGAAAATCAAAATATGCAGTAGGTGGTCCTGTTTGCCTGGGAAAAGTAATTTACAGGACTTATTCCTAAGGTGAAGAGCAACTTTGTGGTTACTATGAATGTGTTGCAAAACGAAATGCTTTCGATTAGAAGGTCATTTATGCACAGGACAGTAAACTGTACTGTGATGCCTGTTTCAAATTGCCTTTACTCTTTCGTAGCAATGTTCTGCATATGTATATTCATTCTTTCTGAACAAAAGAAAATGTAATTTCCTCATGGGAATAAATAAAATATCAACTTCTTAATTGGTGAAAGTATGAACGTCCAAAGTCTTTAATCACGGCGGATTACCATTTCACTTTGTACTTGAAACATAATTAGGGCAGTTTACCTACACAGGCTTTGAACATGGAATCAATGCAGGACATTTGCAGTGATTATAATTATTATTTTAATGTAGCCCACTAATAATGGTGTCAACTCTATCCTGGCTTCTTGTGGTCCATGCTGTGCTATTGAAATGTGCGCAAGGTGACCTTCAGATTGACTTCAGCAGAGTTCAGTTTATTTGCACTCGCCCTGTAGTCCTCTGTTGAGTCGTGTCCTATTGGGAGAACCCACCCCCAGCCACTCCTGTGACAATGTTACAGGATGGATAGACACCAGTGGTTAAAATTGCCCACGGTAACAAGGTATATATCATGGGCTGCAGAGGAGAACAGGTCTTAAACTAGCTATTGAAAATGTTGGGTCTTTTCAGTCATCTATACTACAGCTGCCTGTCAGTACAAACTTTGAGATTCGAACAAAGGTTGACCTTAAAAAAAGTGACAGCTTTGGCCGTAAATGTTATAAAAATGCATGTTTGCTCATTGTGTCTCTGCCGGTAGCTGTGAACGTACCCATTGAGTCTGTTATATTAACTCTGAAGTGTGGACAAAAGAACACTGTTTATTTTCATCATTCTTTGTGTTTATGAATAAACAATCTCAACACTGGCATGAACATGTGAGGGGTGTGGAATTGCAGGTTTACATAATCAGAGTAGATCATATTATCCCCCCCCAAAAAAGATGTTAATGTTGACTTTTATTTGATTTTCCTCAATTAAAAGGGTTAGTATTTGGAATCCTATTTTGAGGGAAGATTAGCCCGAGCCTATACCAAGCATGGGAGACACCTTTGGCAAACTACCGTGACTTGCAGTAAAGCGTGCAGAGGAAGCCGCGGCTTGTGCTTTCTATTGTCTGGTGCACTTCTATTGTCTAGCGCTTTGCATTGCCCCCACCGCCAGTGGCCTACTGGCCTGGCAGATGTATCACATGTTAACTCACGCAGAGATGCAGGGAATCAGAAAATTCTCAAAGATGCTTGATGGGCCGACAAATATTTTCTTTTTTTGTTGTTGTCCGTCTTCTGCTCAAACGTGTTTCAGGGCTGCAGCGATTAATTGACTAATCGTTGACTAATCGACTATAAAATGAATCGGCAACTAATTTAATAATCGATAATCGTTAATCATTCTGACCTTGCTATTATCGCCAGTTTTTGTGCTGACCATACCCCATATTGGGCCATGCAAATTTTTGTTTAAGTTATTTTTTCCGGCGTTAGTGCCGTTTTTCCATCTTTATTGGATAGGATTAGTCGGAAACTGGGTTGAAGAGATCGGGGGTAGACATTGCAGACAAGTCGACGAGCGTAGTCGAACTCACGACACTGCGGACGCTGCGGTAGACACAGCGCCACTAAAATTAATGGGGTCGCGTTAGGTGCGGTGTCCATAACCACTCGGCCAACGCGGACCCCTGGGCCATGCAAATTAGATAGTGATAATTTCCAAAAATATTAAATGGAGATGAACGATTAAAAATACATTAATATGAAGATCTACCAAGTACCAACCAAATTTGACTATTTCAGGTTGACAAGATTGATCTCTTGTAGCTGTTGCTTCCTCTGCGTATTTTGGGTATTTTCCTAAAGACAAATATCCAACCAATTAATCAACGAATTGCATCAATAATCGACAACTAATTGACAACTAATTGACTACTGAAATAATCGTTAGTTGCCACCCTAGCGTTTTAATATATGTTGCTCTGAATGGCAATCACCATTCACAGCATCATGGCCCTAGCAATTTTCTTTGATACTGAACACTGCTTCCACAACAACAAGTGTCCAATAGACATAAATAAGCTGCAAGAATTGTTAGAGCACAATCTGCAATATGTGCAGATGGTGAGACATCAAGAAGGTTGCAATATTAATAACATTTCAGGTTAATAATCATAAACTGAGTAATCGCTAGAGGTGGGGAAAATCTCAGATTCTTAGATTAATTAGGATTCGGCCGTGCCAGAATCGATTGAAACATCCTAAATTTATTATTTAAATATGCCAAGTAAAACGGAACATGTAACTCCGTTGTACCGCTGTGCATTTTCTATACAAAAAGACACTTTTTTCCGCAACACTTTGAAGAATCTAAGATTCTAAAAATGTTGAGCCCGGTTGGGAAGTGATTACTTTTATATTACTTTTTAGAAAAATACCTGAATTAAAAATGATTTGATTTTAAATACTGCTGTTCAACTGAGCATGAAACCACCCCGAATGTAATAGTTTAAAAATATTTGAATAAAAAAAATGCGATGGAAATTTTATTATATTTCAATGAAATATAATGGAAATTCATTCAACTATTTGTTATCAATCATTTAACTGCAAGTGACTGTTGCCCATTCGGTGAGACAAAAGAGTCGATGAATATACAGAAATTTAAAAAAATGCATCAATAATCATTTCATAATCGGATCGTTCCCTCAGAATTGTGATCGAATCGAGGGGTGACCAAAGATTCCCACCCCTAGTAATCGTCTGTGGAAAATGGCAGATTAATTGATGGATTAACACATTCATTGTTCGTAGCAGGCCGGCAATTCAGCAACTCTGACCAGTGGCAGCAATTGTTTATTTCCTGATGTGTGTGTGTGTGTGTGGGGGGGGGGGTTACGTCAACTTGTCATAGTTCCCAGATTTTGTTGATGAAAATCTCTTTGGAAGTAGTTACGTAATCACTGATTTGTTATGAATTGCAGCTGTACTGAATACTTGCAGCGTCATGAACAAGAACTTGCAGCAGCATGAATCAGCTCATTGCCCATGAGGGTCAGGGGGCAGACCCTGTAAATCTGTCGTTAAAGAAACTTCGCGAGGCCGTGCGTTGACTTTATTTTCTACTGCAGGTGTGCCTGGTGTGCTTGCATGAGTCCAAATAAGGGAGCTGATGAATTAATGCAATTAAACTGTCACTGTCATTGACATGATCGGGTAATATTACTGTTATCAGCGTACAAAGAGGCCATTGAGATTGAAAAGCAATGTAGGGCTGCAATGAAGTATTATTTTGATAGTCTATTAACCTGCTATTTTTACAGGCGATTAATCAATATTTTAAATTGAAATAGTTGAAATTGAAAAAAATTGAAACTTCTATGAACCAGAAACTACCTATACTTATCTACACTTATCTACTAGCTTATAACATTTTAACATTTTTTTCATCCACATTCTTTCACCCAAGTGAAAGAATTCACAGCTGTCGGGTAAACAGTTGCAATCATCTGTCATCATCCCAAACTGGATTCTGGGTATCGATTTGTTTTTCCTGAATTGATCTGATTTAAATTCACAATGGGCATGGAGAAGTTTTTTTTACATACACATTTTTTTCACACACAGAAGAGTTGAGGATCTGAAAGTATTTATTTTAGAAAAAAAATCTAAGTTTTCAAATCAACACCACTGCTTTGTTTGCTTGTTGCAGCAGTAGCATGTTGCAAGATATTTGAACTCTTTTCCATAATTAATAAAATACAATGTGAACAAACAAATTCTACTTGAGATGTCCCAGCCGCCTTCATTGCTCCCAAGATTAGCCGATACTGGAAAATTTGTTCCCACCCAAACATTCCAGCAAGAGGCACCGCCGTAACTTTTAATATCAATTACCTCGTGCCTGTTTATGAAGAACCTTTGAAACTATTGTCTGTATTTTTAAAAACTGTCTTGATTTGTAGAGCTGGTTATTGATTATCACCGGTAAATAAACCACAGATTAATCGATGATGAAATTAATAGTTAGTTGCAGACCTACTTGACTATTATGCATACAAAACAGGTTGAGTTTTACTCTGAGCAGAGCACTCTCCTGATCCTGGTCGACCGATTCTGTTTAGCCAAAAATCACGAGTACCCATACTTTGCAAACACTATGATCCGGGCTCACCTGGTGAGAGGGCACCCCTACATTATTATATGGTTGCTCATCGTAGTAGGTTTTAATTGTTGATAACTGCTCTTAAAGTGAAGAAGAAAAATACTTCATAAATGAAAGTCTTTTTTTTTTTTGTCACGTTCCACGTGCTGCAACTAACGGTTACTTCAATAGTCGATTAGCTGCTGATAGGGGTGCTCGATCTTGAAAAAAAAGTAGATCACGATCTTGTGAGTGCATATCACGATCTTATCACGATCTTGGATTTTTTTTAGTGTGTGTGTGTGTGTGTGTGTTTTATATAAGATTTCCCTCCGGGGTACCCAGCAAATGCGACAAGCATCTCAACTAAAGCCTGAGAGGGATTGAGAGACCAGCGTCGCTAAAGAGCCCCCCGGGGGACAGCAAGAGTGGTGTTGCTCCATGCAGTCCCTGTGTTTCTCAAGTGACGTGCCTTGCTAAACGCACAGGCAACCTTGTCACAATCCCCGCGTCCGCTGAGACTGTTGATACCCCGGGGTATTTGCACGGGCCGACGACTGTCTGAACCAATACCTCTGGACGTTGGAGGGGGGCCGAGACTCGATCAATCTCCAGCAGACTCCCCAATGATCCCGTAGACAATGTCTCAAAAACATTTCTCCAAGTTTCACATTCCTAAATGTCCTGTTTGGTAGTCTTTCCACGAATGGGAAAGCTTCTGACTCTACCAGAGAGCTCCGGTTAACTTTCTCGCTAAGGTTGAAAGTGGACCGGATGAAACCGTCCCTAGCCGTATTTAGTATAAAGTGTGAACCAGCACGCAATGTGTCGGGACAACAAACTTGTGCCATGTTTCGTTTTTGTTTTTTCAGAGGTCTACGAGGTTTCCAACGCATCCAACGGAAGCATGTCCAACACGGTGTCTGAATCCTACATCAACATCCAACCTTCAGTCCGTGGAATGGTGAGTTTGGATATGAAGACACTGCTTGAAATAGGGTTCAAATAAGA
>OMKY01254762.1:0-11151 GCA_900302395.1 Bregmaceros cantori
CGACGTTTCCTGATCTAGCCCTGGGCACGCCTGAACAGACCTGCTTGCCACCTGTCCGCCTGCCTGCCGATCTGCCTGTCAACTTACCTGTCTGCCTGCCTGCCTGTCTGCTTACCTGTCTACCTGCCAGCCAGTTCGCCGGATCTTCCGCCTTCCTGCTTCCCGATCAGCTGGCCTGTCTGCTCGCCCGGTGGAGATCGTCCGCCATCGGGTAACACCTGCAGTTCCTTCCGTGGCCTCTGGAGGCGCTCGCTGTTATTCCACCTCCGCAGCAGTTCCCCATAGACTCCGCTCCTCCTGCTGGCCCGTCCTGGAAACCTGACTCTTTCCCTGACTCTTTAATAAATATTAATACCTTTTATAGTAAATAAACTTGTGTTCTGCAGCGCATGAGTCCTGTGTTCATTCTGGTTTCTGACACCGGGAACTTTTTGTATTTTCCAGGGAACAGAAACGAAACCAGAAACTTTATTATTTTTTATGTTCCGGAACAGGAACACTTATTTTAAAATATTGGTAACCGGTTAATACCGGTTAATACCGTTCCTCGAAGTTTTCGTTGAAACACGGCGTCGAAATACAAACTCACCTGCACAACACACATTAGGTAAATAAAATCCCCCTGCGCGGGACAGTAAATGGTTTGCACCGCTATGGGCGCGTCAACGGCTCGCTGAGTTGGTGTGTATGTTGACAGATCACAGATGTATGTAACGGCTAGAGCCCTGCGCGGGACAGATTTTCCAGTCCCCCGCCCGGTCCCGCTGTGTCCAGTCCCAATCCCGTCTGCCTCCCGCAAATAATTATTATTTTCAGTCGCCGGGTCGCGATAAGAGATTGCAGATCCTAACCGGACCTTGAGTATAAAAGGTTGGGGACCCCTGCACTAGACGGTTCCCGTCAGTTGAGGAATTAAACACGCAGTGCTTAGCTGAGCACACTGATGGATCGATCCTTCACCATAGCGCATGAAGTTGGGATTAGAGCCAGGTTCACCCCAGATGTCGCTAAGGACTTTATGTTAAATGTCGTTTCTTTCCATGCACGTGTCAATTGGGCTGTCTGGCGGGCGAGCGGTGCGGAGTGAATGAAACATTATGCCGCTGACCGCTCCGCGGTACTTAACTCTTATTATGATGGATATTAAAATGTATTATAAAAACACACAAGTCTGTAGGCCGTTTCGTGATGATTCCGAATATGTCATACACATAAATCAAGTCCTAGTTAACCTGCTCCATTTGGTGCCCACTGTCTCACGATGTGGAGTTGGCCCGCGGGCACTGCGCTGCGGCTGCCCACCGCTCCCCACGGATGGGTTAAATGCGGAGGAAGAATTTCACTGTACATGTATGTATAACGAAATAAAGTAGCTTATATTATTTTCTCTTATATATATGCTCTGACCATACAAACGCAATGTGCGTGAGTAACGACAGAAGCGCGGCTGCAGTGAGTAGTTCGCCTCGCTACTGTGTGCGTGACGCGGTCGTTAAACTTTCGACTTGAATTGAAACACTGCATTTCAGCCAAAGGAACGAAATTAACCGTTCCAGGAACTATATTTTTTTGTTCTAAACGGTTCAGGAACGTCAATTTATTGGTGGAACACATAACCGGAAACGTTATAATTCCATTTCTGTTCGGAACGAACCGATTGGAAAAAAATATTGGTTCAAAGCCCTGATTGCAATATTAATTTCCACCCAAACCAAGCAGGGCCAAGAAGGGCTAAATATTTTGATGAGGTGTGTGTTGAATATGCTTACCAAGTATCTTTATCTTTTATAGCATCAGTCAATGTCAATCTACAACCTGATGTGTTTGAAAATGTTCCCATATATCTCTCTCTCTATAATAATATATTTATGGTATTCGACTTTAGGAAATAAAATAAAATAAACATAAATCAAAGAGTCTCTCCATGAACATTTCTTAAGCAGGAGTCTTCAGACACAAGGTGAGAGTTCATAGAAAATGTTTCTAGCTACTTATCTTCATTTCCAAGTTGCTGACAACGGACCCGGCTTTGGGTTAGCCGGAGAGGAGAGGTCTGGAAGTAGATAAATGAAGCGATTAATCCACAGCACTGAAAAAATAATTATTTTATCTTTAACTACTGTGTGTGTTGTTGTCAGGAAACAAAAATAAAACGCAGAGGAAAAAAACATTAACTATACTCTTTTGATTAACAACCTCAAGGAAAAGAAACATAACATGCGCCTCCAGGCTAACACACCTGTTTGAGGATTTTGCCGCCGCGTCGTCCGAACGCTAAGGCAGTCCTCTTGAAGGGAGCGGGAGCCAATCCGCACGCTGCTGCGTCAACTAGGCACATCTGCCGCAGATAAGGTGCATTCTGTGGACGAAGCGCGCGGAGATGTGCCGTCCGCGGACGATCGGCTCACAACAACTATCATCATTTTTTAAATATAATTTCAAATTCTTCCCCGCTCCATGAACCAAACAAAAAAACTCAAATACAAAAACACTATCTATATATATATATATATATATATATATATATATATATATATAGCATGGTTTCAGCCTCCTCTCCTCAGTGGTACCCATGTCGGCCTGGTGGCTCAGTTTGACGTCGTTGTGAGCATCTGCACACACTGCAGCTTCTATTCCCGGCCGCACGCTAAAGTTAGCATCGTGCTACGCTAAGCACATTGAAGCCAAACTCACAATAGACAACACTCTCAGTGTGTGTGTGTGTGTGTGTGTGTGCGTGCGCCGTCAGTGTTCCATTGTGTTTTTAGGGACATCTTCTTTTGGTGTTGCGATTAGGATAGAATCGATCTGATTCCCCATAATGTCATTTATCAGCAATAATTATCCCATCAGTTGATGATTGACGTCACGAGTGAGCGCATCAGTCTGATCTTCTAGCTGCTGAAAATATTTTGGCATGACAAGAATATTTCCACAAGCTCAAAGATCAGACTGAGCACAAAGCTTTCCCCTGTTGCCCTGCAATCCTGGTTTGAATATAGGACTTGAGGTTCAGACCTCAGTCTCCCTGAATCAAAGTACTGGCCATAACTTTTAAGTACACTCTGAAATGCCTCCTCTGGAAACATTTGTCTTGACTCATCAATTTCAATGTGTGTGTGTGTGTGTGTGTGTGTGTGTGTGTGTGTGTGTGTGTGAAGAAGCAAGTTAAAAATTAAATGGGATGTCAGTAACTAAGTTAGAGTAACTATGTTAATAATTAATAGTAATAGTAAAAAAAAGTAATACAAGTAAAATGTGTCTTGGCACTATGTAGCTTGACCTGGCATTTATGAAAATTGACTTAAAGTAACTGAGTTAAGAGAAACGAGTTAACAATGAAACAGCAGCGGAAATAAAAGACTAACCATCACTAACTAACTAACTAACTAACTAACTAACTTGTGCTCACTTGTGACATCGCTGTACGCTTGCATCTCTTTAGAGAACACATCACCAACAAAGAAGTTAAAGCCAGAATAAAACAAGCCATCGATTGTCAAAAACAATTCATCAAGGCACAGTGGAAGGAGGAGAGGAAGATAAAGAAAGCGATGGGAAGTTAGTTAGTTAGTTAGTTAGTTAGTTAGTTAGTGATGGTTAGTCTTTTATTTCCACTGCTGTTTCATTTTTAACTCGCTCCTCTAAACTCAGATCAGTCAATTTTCATAAATGTCAGGTCAAGCTACATAGTGCAAAACACGTTTTACTTTTATTACTTTCTTTTTCTATTAACTATTAACATAGTTACTCTAACTTAGTTACTGACATCCCATTTAATTTTTAACTCGAATGTACGTGTAAATAGACAGGTTGTATGATGTAGGAAGACAAATTGGGCCTCCCCTCCTTGAAACATAACATCCAACAATGGACAAGTTGCAGGCTGAGGCGTGTGGCAGAGGACAGAGAGAGCTAGTTGCAAAGTTGCCCCAACGGTCAGCCAGACTACGGGAGTGATGATGATGATGATGATGATGATCCCATCAGTTCATCATTGGGGCGACATGACGTTTTCAAAACAGAAAACTGTATTGAACGTCACGGGCAAATGCAGCCTGTCACCTGATATTCATAGTGAACAATTCAATGGTTCTTGTTCATAAAATTACAATTAAAACATAACATTTTACAAGTTCATGTTAATGGCGATGGGTCTACCGCAGCGTCCACAGTGCAGTGAGTTCTCATCTCCTCGTCGGCTTGTCTGCGATTCCCAATCTCTTCAACTCAGTTTCCGACTATCCCATCCCATAAAGACTTTCATCTTTAGTAACTTTACTTTTTTTTAATGTTTTTTTTTACCGCCCATTAAGGCATGCAGGAAATACGTCGGTGGCGAGATTCGAACCACCAACTCACCGCGCTATTGAGGCATATGCGTGCTTTCCAGTGCTCTGCCTAACCGACTGAGCTACTGGGCAGCACTAGTAACTTTACTTTACTGTTGTAATATGTAAACAGATGATGAAGCTATATGCCTTCCCTCCACCAGCAGCGTCTCTCTCTCTCTTCCACCCCTCTTTTCCACCTCTCTCGACCTCTCCCCAGGCTCCGGTGGTGCTCCCAGGTGCTCCCAATCAGCTCGTCAGACTGCAGGCTACAAAGGAGGGTGACACACAGCACTCGGGACCAGAACTTTATACCTGCCTCCTCGAGTAACTGCTCACTGTTCCTCCCATCAATAACGAATATCTGCACTTTTATTTAGGGGTCATAGTTCATGTTTTGTTTTTTCCAGAGTTTTCTTCATTTTTATTTCGAGGGTCATTATCCCTTAGTACTTTAAGTGCAATTATCCCTTAGTTCACTCATAGTGAACTCAACAGCAAGCCGCCGTCAAAAACATTATAAAACTCAACAATCATCATAAAAAGTCTACTAATTGCCATGGTCGTTAGCTATTGACTCCCGCCGTGCAATTTTTGTTGTAATTGAGGTCATCTTTAATGTGTCCCGCAATGCATTATGGGTTATATTGCTTGGTTTAGGGCGCAAGCTGGTACGACAGGGTCACAGACCGTTTTCTTCAAAATGAAGGAGGGTTGAATTTACGTATAAAGACACGTTGTATGATGTAGGAAGACAAATTGGGCTTCCCCTCCTTGGAAGACCAGAATTCACCACTGAAGTGCACTATTTAAGGAACATGTTGGTTGTGACTTGTGTATGTATGCAACGTAGTGAAGGCTATTCACACACATCATCACCTTGTCAGAGGGAATTAATATCAGTGTGTGTTGCATGATTGTATTGTTGTGATATTAGTAAAAAGGTTATTGTTGTTATGTAAATGTTCCGGCGTGGTGGTGATTGTGGTGGGGGAGAAAATGGGGGTAATTGTGTAGAGTGGATTAATGTGTCGTTTAATCACATCCGAGCATGCACGGCCGATGACAATTACTGGAATCTGTTGCATCCCTCGTCAGGCGAGTCCTGTTTGCTGTGTGGGGACGCACACACAACGCAGAGCTCGATAGTGATGCATCGCAATAGATGATAATACGCGCACACTTTTGTTAAAGAGTTACAGTTGACACTGGTTGCAAAAAAAAGAAAAACATATACTTCCCAAAGAAAGAGGCAAGCAAAGAAATAGATGTGGGTGCTGTACCGCTTCTGACCGCCTTCGTGAGGCCTCTGTTTGCAGCTCTATAGAAGAGTTTACCCGCGCAAAACAAGAGGCTGACATTTTATCCCGCCTTCTGAAACGCACTTCCAGTGTCTGTATAGCTGTCCGTGTAAGTCATCCTAGTGGACTGAAGTGGCTGAATTTTTCCGATTTGTTTATTCACAGGTGGTCACATATTCTTCTGGACCAATGGGATGGCTGCTACCACTAGTAAATCCAACAAAAATGAGTAAATGGAACGGGTTGCGCAGATTATAGCAGATTATAGATTCATGCTTTTGTGGGGCACAGATCCTAGAACATTTGGGTGATGGAATAGCAGAGTGCAAGTTAGCACTATCCTTTTTTAATGTAGGTGTGTGCTCCCACTGAATAGACATGTTGAAAAATAGTCAAAGACACAGAAAAATAAATGGCACCAGAGGTCATTTTCAGCCTAGAAATTTAACCAGAACTACCGCCTGAAGAGATGCACCGCCTATAGCGGCGGTGTATCCCGCCACCGAAAGGGTCGCTACTGCACCTGCATTTATTCAGGATTTTGTCAGAAATCAGCATTTTTAGTGAGACCCACCCAAGTTCTGGAGACTATTACTGAAGAATGGAAGCAGGTAGGAACATTGTTTTTTCCTGATCTTTTCTATGTGTTTTGTTGACAAGGAACCTTCATTTTCTATGCGTCTTGAAAAAAACACTCACATGTTGAAAAAACTCAGCAAATTCAAATGGGTGTCGGACAAGTTAAAAGCACTCGCCACGCAAAGCACGGGACAGTGAAATAATGTAGTGTATACATTATATAACACGATTAAATACTGCGAAGAGATTATTCTCGAGTGCAATCACTTTGTTAAGAGACCAAGCTGTGATTAAACGCGCGCTAACGCCGCGGCAGAGGCGCGTATGTCAGGTATGAAGGTTATGACGAGCCCACGCGTACACCCTGCGTCCCACTCGGAATTAACATTTTAATAGGAATCAAATCAAGACAAATGGCAGGCCATTATCTGCACATTGGCAACGTGCGATAACCGCGCATCTATGATGGAGCGTCGGAAGGTGAAAGGTCGGCGTGAAGAAAACAGCGTTTGTGTGTGTGTGTTTGTGTGTGTGTGTTTGTGTGTGTTTGTGTGTGAAGACGAAAGTAGAAACGAGGAGACAGAAACAAACAGAACATCAACTCAAGATAGAAAGATGGAGAGAGGAAGAGAAACATGGATGTCTTCTTAACACCTTCAGTGCCAAACTTTTTCCTCACAATTTTCATGGTAATAATAATACATTTTATTCATGAGCGCCTTTCTGAATACACAAGGACAATTTACAAGCAGAGAGGAAAATCATACAATAATGTCAACACAAGAAAAAACTAACAAAAAAGAGGAACAGCAAAGCGGCTAAAAAAGTCAAAGTTAGGAGGCTTGCTGTAACAAGTGTTTTTTGAGTCTGGATTTGAAGATGTAGCGCAGAGCTTCCATGACGGAACAACGGCACTTCTGTGTCGCGGCGGCAAATATCCCCATGTCAGAACCGCAGAGATTTGAGAGAGAGAGCGAGAGAGCCAGAGAGACAGACAGAGAGACACAGGGGAGAGGGAGACTCGTGCATGTGTTTAGCGAAGAACAAGGTTTTCAGTAAGGTGTACACTCATCCTTTATACTGGTGCGTGCCTCGCCATAGAAAGAGTCAGCCTCGTGAGTTCGCAACTTCGCATATTAACAAACTTCCACTCACGGCCCCAAACGAGTGCTAGCCGCACCGAACGAGCGCTCGTACGGGGCTGCTAGAGGACCGAACGTACGCCACAGCGACAAGACTCTGTGGGGCTGCCTCTCGGTGCAACAACCCCTAAATCACGGGGCCAACTAGCTTGTTTTAATCTATCTCCCTTTGCTAGTCTGCTTAGGGCGCCGAGTCCACAGACACAAACACACTCTAAAGTGACCGGCATGACTGTGTTCAGTCACAGACACTAACATGTATGCTACTGTTTACGTGTGTGGAAGGAAGTGAGGTAGGAGGCGCCAAATAGGTTTACCGCCACCTGCAGCACGGGAGTGGAATTACGTCCAGGAGAAAATGGACCAAAATAGACGAGAAAAAGTTTGATACTCTTGCGGACGTATCGATACATTGTATCGACAGCTGTTGTATCGATATATCGATACAAAATTGATATTATTTACACCCCTAGTTAAGAGTTTATATCATTGCCTCCCCCTATCTCCCCTTCTCTCTTCCCCCCACCCTCTCCCACCACACCTTTCTTTCTACCTCTCTCCCCCACCCATCAACACGTCATACATTATACAATAACAGTGTGCAAGTATTCAGAGATGTATGGGTGAATGGAAAGCCCAACTTGTCCCTGAACCAGCATACAACTTATCTCTCTCTTCCCCTGTCCTTCTCTCTCGTACTCCCGGTCTTTTTCTCTTTCTTACCTCACCCCCCTTCTTTCTCTCTCTCCCTCCCCCCACTCCGTCTCTCTCCCTCCTCCTCCGTCTCTCTCTCCTTCCTGATCTTTCTCTATCTCTTCCCCCACCCCCTCTCTATCTATCTCCCTTCCCTTTCCCCTTTTCTCTCTCTCTCCTTCCTCCTCCGTCTCTCTCTCCGTCCTGGTCTTTCTCTAACTCTTCCCCCACCCCCTCTCTATCTCTCTCCCTTCCCTTTCCCCTTTTCTCTCTCCCTTCCCTTTTCCCTCGTCTCTCCGTCCCGGTCTTTCTCTCTCTCTACTGACACCCACTCTCTCCCTCTTTCTCTCTCCCCATTTCTCTCACTCCCCACCTCTCTCTCTTTTACACTCCCCCTCCCCCCTTCTCCCCCTCTGTCACTCGGTGTTCTCTCCTCTGTGACTTGGTGTCATGTGTGCCCCATCACACCCACTGCTGTCTGCACAACATGATTTATATGCTGCGTGGAATGCGGTTTCACAACATGTATATATATATATATATATATATATATATATACACACAGTGTGTGTTTTATATATTTATTTGTATGTGTGTTTTATTTATTTATTTGTATGTAAACACAATAGCTGTCAAAAGTTGTTTTGTGACATACGTGGATGTACACGGTCCAGAGAGTGAGAGAAAAACAGCCTCCTCGGCATTACAATGCTGCAGTGACCGAAGCAGTTCTTGTTTGTTGGTGAAAATATTTTTCACATATGTGCCACATGAACTGCAGTAAAACATTAATACATAAAATTAATACAATATTAACTCATTGAGTGCCAAAGGCGCACTACCGCGTTTTTGTGAATAGTACCGCTGATTGCCAAAGGTGCGTCGTCTTTGGGTTTTATTGAAAGAAATACCTTGGGTGCAGTACCTCTGTCTGACCGTTGACTGTTGAGTCATATAAAGGGAGCGTATAGTGGTGGCATATACTGGCACCTAGCGGCCACCGTCGGCACTGCACCCGCATTTACACAAGATTCTCTGAGAAATCAGCAGTTTTAAGTGATACCCACCACTGTTCTGGAGGCTATAACTAAAGAATGGGAACATTATTTTTCTGATGATGAAGGAGAGTCTAATATTTGCTATGTTTGTTGTTGACAAGGACACATAAAAACACACTAACATGTTGAAAAAAGGGGGTCCAATGATGTGGTGTAAGGTTTCCCCTGGGGTGTCCAGCAAAAGCGACAAGCTTCGCAACTAGAGCCCGAGAAAGATAAAGAAACCAAGGCCCCACCGATGTAAAGGCCCTGGTTCTAAGTCCCCGCGTCCGCCACGACTGTTGACACCCCAAGGTTAATGCACGGGCTGACCACTGTCTGAATCAGCACTCAAAAGTGTCGGAGGGGGGCCCCAGCAGCACAGATAAAAACCACAAACCTCTACGACACCACCACCACAAACATTGCTAACCACCAACCAACACACCAAAACTCTTCTTCTTCTTCTCCTTTTCTTAAAAAATTCCAGAGCAAGCTGCTTTCACAGCCTACTCTGTAGCTTGCATCGGCGATCGACACTTGACCGACACTTGTCTAGTAAAACCAGTAAAACTCACCCTGAGTAAAATGCCCACCCCATGTCCTGTGTAAATGTTGTAAACCTATTCCCAGTCAGTTTTTGCACAAATTAAGAATCCAAAATCTGGGGCCTAAAATCAATGTGTTCGCATCGTCAGTGGTTCAGAACAACGTTGGGGTACAGTGTGGGGTGTGTGTGTGTTGTGGAGGTTTATGTGTGGATGTCTGGTAATATGTGTAGTGGTGTGTGGGGTTTATGGGTGTGTGTGGGGCTCTAGTGTGTTAGCACATTGAGACTAAGTGTGCCTTTGTGTTTTATAGGTCGTTGGGGGATTGATCATAATGGTTTCCATTAGTCCCAACTACCGGCCCCCTTTTCCATTGGTTAATGAAGCGGATCCACTGTCTCCACACTGGCTGGCCCTAGTACTACTTCATGATGCCTTCGGGTATTTGTGCAGTGTTGTTATTATTATAGAGTTCTAAAATCTATATGAAGGATCAGGTTCGAGGAACAAAAAGGAAAACTGGTAACTTTTTGTATTTTCCAGGGGACAGAAGCGAAATTGGAAATGTTAATATTTTTTATGTTCTGGAACAGGAACACTTATTTAAAAATAATGGTAGCCGGTTAATACCGGTTTTATTTTGGTTACTCAAAGTTTCAGTTCAAATGGGGTCCGCGTCGGCCGAGTGGTTATGGACACCGCACCTAACGCCACCCCATTCATGTTAGTGGCGCTGCATCTACCACAGCGCCCGCAGTGTCTTGAGTTTGACTACGCTCGTCGACTTGTCTGCAATGTCTACCCCCGATCTCTTCAACCCAGTTTCCGACTAATCCTATCCGATAAAGATGGAAAAACGGCGCTGACGCCGGAAAAAAAAGTTTTCATTGAAAAACGGCGCGGTCTGTCCCATAGGTGTCTGCTGGGATTTCGAACATGCGGCCCGCAAGCAATCTTGAAAAAAGTTATTTTAAATTCTTCATCTATTGCATTTCTGCTTGTCCCTGCTCTCGCATCCCTCCTTCCCAATATTGCTGGCAATAAAATGAGAAAATGACGCTCCGAGAGAGAGTGCCGAGGACAAAGTTAACGGTAATTCTTTAAAAAAAAAAAGATGATAGACTAGAATTGTTGAATGAAAGGCATTATTGTTTCCCAAAATGGGAATTCATATTGGTGGGGGAGCAGAAACATCACCCAGACTTGATTTCAAAATGAAACTCTGAGCTATTCCTTGTCATGGCTTTGAGAATTTGCTTTGCAAACTTCATATTTAGGCAGATTAGCTATAATTAGAGATGCATGTGGCACTGCTTGCTGAGAGAGAGAGAGAGAGAGAGAGAGAGAGAGAGAGAGAGAGAGATGTCTGAGAGAGTGTATGCAGGAGTGATTGTGAAATGGGTAGAGAGTGAAAGTGCGCAATAGAGATAGAGAGAGAAAGCTAGACATAGTGAGAGAGAGAGAGATGGAGAGATAGAGAGGTGGAAATACAGAGAGAGGGAGAGGAAAGAGAGAGAGAG
>OMKY01254766.1:0-11822 GCA_900302395.1 Bregmaceros cantori
CCCCTACCCTAACCCCTTTCCTAACCGCTCCCCTAACCTCTTCCCTAACCCCTACCGTAACGTCATTTGACCAGCCGGGCCGCTTCTAAACGACTAAAACATACAGACAAGGAACAGGCAGACATGAATTAACTAAGAACAGGATACAGAGCTAACAGGGTAACAGGCATGGCAGAAGTGCACTTAGCACCAACAGGTTAACAGGCAAAACAGAAGTGCACTAAGCACCAACAGGAAACAGGCATAAACATGTACAGGTAACAGGGCAGGGAAGCAGAGCGGCCTCTAGAGGTGAATGGAATATCAACACTCTAAGTAGGCAGAAACATGTGCTAGTAACAAATGGCTGTCTATGCAAACTTGTTGATACTACATCAACAAGCTAGCAAGACAAGCAGGAAACAAACATAACTTAAACTAGAGCAGACATTGCAAACTTGAAGATACAGCAATCAACAAGTTAGCAAGACATGGCAGGGACACCCAGCAACCAACAGAGTGGCGGTTCATATGTAAATGAACCCGCAAAGACAAAGGACTGCTAGTTCCTTATATGAAGTCTGCACAGGGATCATACTAAACAAGGGACACCTGCTGCACTCTGCTGCAGGCAATTAGCCAGCAGCTGAAAGCCAGGACTTAGACCAAGTTACACCGCCCTCTAGTGGACACTAGGGGCGATTCCTAACATTGCCTGTTTTTTGTGAAAAATAAATAAAAAAACAATAAAAATGTTCTACCTAAAATGAATATATGGAACGGACTGCGCAGATTATTTAATCGTGCGTTTGTGGTGCATAGATCTGCACTAGAACATTTGGTTGTGGAATATCACAGCGCAAGTTATCACCATCATTTTTCAATAATAACACAATAGGTGTGTGGTATCCTCTTAAGTTCAAAATAAGTCAGAACACAACGACTTAACAGCACCAGAATTCATATTCATTTACCGGAACTACCTGCCAAATCCATCTATAGGACTAAGCTATGCAAACAAAGTACTGCTTTAACATTGCATTAGGGAAGAATGTTTCTTAAAAGCGTTTCCACTTTAAAATAAGGCATGGTACTGTATATAGTAGTAGTTAAAAGTTGCGTCCCATTCTGCTGTTTGTTTCAATCACACAGGCCACCACACCGTGGGAGTGACACTAGAAAGTCCCATGGGACACTAGAGACAACATGAGACAACACACGGAAAAATTTGCACCACAGGTACTGCTTCTGAAAGTTCCTTGTTAGTTGGCTATCATATCTATGTTGTTAAAATGTTTTCTTCTATCTATGAAATGAAACACTTTATAGTATTTATAGAACCTGTGGGTTCCCTTTTATTAACTATTTAACTGTACATATATCAAGAAGGCATAAAACGTTTGACACGGTCGGTATCTCTGGTGTCACACAAAACAATGTCCGCGCCGGAATACGTTCATAGACAGTGGGCTTCTAGTTCTAGTGCTATACAATAAAACTGGTATGAAGGTTGTTTAACAGGCTGTGCTTTAGTCATACGCCCCTCCTATGATTTCTGACCGCATTGACTGGAGCAAACAGGTGAGCAGGAGCATGGGTGTGGCAACGCCAGGCTGCATCGTGTTGTGACATTGTGGATTTGAGATAAGCATGAGGTTCCCCCCGGCAAACTCCCTTCCTTTCAAATCTTTGTTGACTGAGCTCCTTTCAGAACGATGCCTCATACCACACCTCTTTTGTCTTCTTTGGTGATTTGACAGCTGTCTCCCATTCTGTCTTGAATATGTTGAGGCCACATTGACAACAGTTTAAAGATTTGGCTGTGTTACGAATGTAATTGAGTTTGTGAATTCCTTGCCCTTCGTCCATTTTTCACATAGTATAATTATATACGCATGGCCATTATTATATGTATCATAATTATCTATGTTTTTTGTAAGAATTTCGGAACTGGAATGTCAATAAAGTTTATCGGTCACGTGGTCAGGAGGAGTATAAAAGTCGCGAGTGGAGGCACATTCAGCCTCTTTGCTGAATGAAAGCACTAGACAAGAGGATGGTAGTCTGATGCTAATGCATTCCTGTGAACGAACACCTGTTGTGCATGTCTCCTGTTTTACCAGGATTAAATAAGTCAAAATCTGACTTATTTAAACTTAGTTTGCTGACACTGGTGTCCTCTACATCCCACCTACAAAGAAGTTCCTTATATTGTGCAATGTTTAAATGTTTATGTTTAAAGATTAGATATAGTTTATACAAAAATATGTTCTTAACCGGTTTGGTGGTTTTCATAATGTTCTGTTTCTGTTCTGGAACAGTTGAATAAGCATTTTTTTCGTTTCCGCTCCTCGTAAAATTCTGTTCGTTTTTGGTTTACGTTTTCGCTCCTTGAACCGTTTTGGAGCCCCGCAAGAGACATATGTTTAGAATATATCAAATTTGAATCCTCTTCTTTGCATTATACATTGTTGTGTTCAGATATCATTTGTGGAGTATATTTGGAGGACCTTCAGTGCAAATTTTGTAGTGGTGAAATGCTGAAATCAAATCAAAGTAACTTACTGTCTGTTCCTGTCAACGTTGGGTAGTAACGGATTACATGTAATCAAATTCCAGAAATGAGATTACGAAGATAAGTAACTGTAGTTCCTAACAATTGCTATTAAAAATATGTGATCAAGATCACATTTGCTTTGACTTTGAGAACTTTTGAGTTGCCAAGAATGACGAATTACATGATTACCATTATAATTCAGCTAGGTTATCACATTTTCATTTTTTTTTTAACCTTTTTTTGTGGTGCAAGCACCATTTTTCATTCTTTAAAGAGATAGTGACAGGATTCAATCGCAAACTGGGGTGAAGAGTCAGGGGGAGACATTGCAGAAAAGCCAGAGACGGCATGTGAACCGGCGGTGCTGCTCGGCCTGACTGCCAGGGGGACGCACTCTCTAACCATTCTGCCACCGCACGCCGCACAGGTTATCAATTTGAGCAAAAGAAAAAAACCCAATCATGACTATGACTGTAACCTTGTAAATGTGCATGCATCAGAACCCTTTTTACATAAGACAGCGTTCAATGTAGATCGGTTCCAAGTTTTATTTGCACCTAATCTAAAAGTAACTAAAAGTAATTAAATTATGTTACTTTTAAAATGTGGTAATGGGATAATGGTACAAATTAGAATGAATGAATGAATGAAGGAATGCATGTTTATTTGAACATGTCAAATTAGAGACAACCGAGGAGACAATTCAATGCAAAACAATAAGAAAAATACATAACGCAAATCAGACCAGCAAGGTCTTGGGTCAAAATCAAAATAAGATAAGCAAAGTAAATATTCAAGTAAAAAAATGTATAACTCAAAAGTCTGGACATGTTCAAAACAAGTAGGACGAAGTCAAGACTTATTTTTCCTACCCCTACCTGATACCATTTATCAGGAGTAACTTGTAACTGGAGTACCTTGTAACTGCAGTAACTTGTAACTGTTACTGCTGTAGCCTAGTAAATCACATCAGTGGCTATGACTTTGTATTTTCTGTGCCTAGTATTTGACATTTCGTTTCTGTGGTGTGGCAGGGTAATTAAGAGGCCACACAGCCTTTGTCTTGCCTGGGCGTGCTAGTTAAACAAGAGATGACAGCTTGAGCGCCAGGAAAGAATGTTGACAGACTGTACACACAATGTATGTTTTCAACACCTTCGTTTACATCACGACACGTCATTGCACGTTAAGGCAGTGATTTTTTTTGTTAGTTAGTGTTTCTAATGAGCGACATTGGTCATCCTTTTCCAGAGGCATTGATCCAGTGTTGTCGTGTTTCGGGTCAGTAGGTCGTGCCCTGATCTGATTTTTTAACTTTTTTACCTTCTGACTTTTCGCTTTTTTTGCCATGTACAATTCAGATTAAGCCAATTTGCGAGCGTTTTACATATGACCATAGAGTTTCTGCTTTTGATTATTGAGATTACTAGCTTGAGTGTGGAGTAGGGTGGATTGCCCTAATGCGGGCCATTTTTTGCAACTTCCTAAAGTGGGACAATTGCCTAATGTGGGAGAGTGAAATGTAGTGTTGAACAGTTGAACTGTTAGACACTTTACCATAGTTTACCATAGTTTTGCTGGCATTTATTAGTTTAGGGAGGAGCCAGACCCACTGGAGCTTAGGTGCCCCACATTAGGCAGTGGCCCACATTAGAGCAATCTACCCTATTCATCCTGAAATTAGAAAAAAAAGTGTCGTATGAGGGGTGGTGATTTATATAATGGTCTGTAACGTATTATTGTTTATTACTTTCTTGTAACTAACTCAACTCGCACAAAGGACCTTCAGTGCACTATATAGGGTACATGGAGAATTCGGACACCCCTACAAAATGACGTACGCCCCACGTCTGGTGTACTATATAGGCGATAGGGAGTGATTTCGGATAAGGTTCACACAGATGCGGTCTCAGAAACGTTTTTTCTGCCACGGGGTCATAGTGCAATGTACCATAAAATATACAATGCCTGAATGCGGTATATTGTATAACAAATTAGAACTGGAACATTTTCAATGATATGTTTATCGCTTTCAAGTTTTATGTGAACCTAATCCAAAAGTAAGCAATGGAAGAGGAACAGAGGACGGCCTAAAAACACCTGGCGCCGTGATCTCCAGGCAGACACCAAGAGACTGGGATGCACCTTGTCGCAGTTGGAAAAGAACGCCAGTGACCGTGAACTTTGGAGGTCCCTTGTCGACGGCCTATACCCCAGTAGGGGTGTAAGGCGTAAGTAAGTAATCCAAAAGTAACTGAAAGTAGGGTGGATTGCCCTTGAGACACTGCGCTCCTCCCTAAACTAATGAATGCCAGTGAAACTAACTCCACTCTCCGTCATTAGGCAACTCACTAACCCACATTAGGAAGTTACAAAAACGGCCCAATGCTGTTACTTTTAAAATGTGGTATGGGATTATGTTACAAATGAAAATGTATCGTGTGTAACTGGTAACTGTTGTACAGGATTGCTTTTAGTAACCTTCCCAACACTGGTTAACTGACATCACAGGCTACGACTTTGTATTCCGTGCCTTCTATTTGCCTACTAAGATGAGCAGACTTCAGAACAGGTTTTTGCTCCTGTGCAGTAATGCTGTGCAATCATTATTATTATTATTAATATTTTTATTATGAAATCATCAGCAGGATCTGTGCATCAGCGGCTCTAGCAAAGCAAAGGACGATTTGGCAAGACAAGAAAATTTCCACCAGCTTGAAGATCATACTGACACTCATGACGTCATGACGTGGACCCTAACGGCAAAATAGAGCGATGAATTCAGACCACGGAGATTAGATGTTTCCACGGGCTTCCGCTGATGCTTGTGAAGTGAAAAGCCAGAATAAAACTATATGAAGATCTACTAACCACAGTAAAAAAAAAAACTGAAATGGTACGAGCATGTCACAAGATCCCAAGGACTCGCAAAAACAATCCTTCTAGGCACCGTGGCAAGTGGAAAGAGGAGAGGAAGCCAGAGAAAGTGATGGGAAGATAACATCCAAGGGTGGACAAGTTGCAGGCTGAGTGACACCAGTTTTTTCGTGGTCGGGGAACCGGAATGCCATTGCAGGAAAAGTATATATGGCTATGTCCGAAATCGCTCCCTATCCCCCATATAGTGCACTATATGGGACGCACGCCATTTTGTAGGGGTGTCCGAGTGCACTTCAAGTATACCACAATGCACCGCAAAAAGTAGTGAGCATCGGATGTACCCTAGACGAAGCAATATAGCTCGCATTGCGAGACGTTTTAAAAACGACCTAAACTTTTTAAAAAATGGCACGGCGGGAGTAAATAGCGACGGACTGCGGCAAATAGTTATAAATGTATTTATAACTTATTCATAAATATAAGTATTTTCGACTTTTTCTGTTACATTTTATAATTATATTTTTAATAATTATATTTTATAATAATTTTGACGCCGCCAACTCTAGTGTCCGAAATCTATATGGGGGATAGGGAGTAGGATAGGGAGCGATTTCGGACACAGCCATATGTGTGACTAAATAAAGTAATAAAGTGCCTTTACCTTTACCATGCTGCCCCAGCCCACTCATGTGATCAGAATTCATTTTTAGAGAACAGCATCACACAAGCCGCTGTGTCAGCTTTCCGATCGCGATTGGTTACAGGTTAACCAGAAGAGTGTCAGAAAATTTTAATTTCAGTACACAGTAGTGCTCCATACATTTCATTTGAAAGTACCAAAGTAATTTTAGAGTATTATTTATTTGACTAGTAGTAATAACCTAAGAAGTAATAACTTAAGAGAAAAAGAATATATAAATATAATCTATTTTGTTTGCGCATCAACCTCGATCTACAAAGACCAGTGATAATGCAGCATAATGTAAACATACATGTGACATTTACAATATGTATCTTTACACTAACACAACAAAATCAGACGGAGGATACTGGGCTTAATGTCAGAACCATCTCAGTATTATGATTGAATTGTGGAGCTATTGATAAAACGTGCTGCTCAGTGGCTCATGTATGCCGCAATGACGCAGAGAGATGCAGGTTCTATTCTCCCCCGGCGCCTCCACCCCAACGGCCAGCTTTTCCGCATGTCTCCTTCCTGCTGTTTCACCCCGTGTAAGCGAAGGAATAAACATTACAACATTTTAAAAAATGTTCCAATGTTACAACTGTCTTGAAATCTTGAAATGATAATACGGCCTATCGGCAGACATAACAAATGTAAATGTGCCGTTTTCATCTTTTTTCTACCAATGCCTGGTGAGCCTAGCGTGCCGTTCTTTAATATTATTAACAGAAAATAATATTGATTGCCAGCATGGTGGAACAAAATGTGAAGACAGTGTGTGTATGTGTTTGTGTTTGTGTGTGTGTTGTATGTTAAGATTTCCCCCAGGGTATCCAGCGAACGCGACAAGCGTCGTGACTAGAACTAATTCGAGGGTTTAGAACCTGACCTTCCCGATACACAGGTCCAGTTTCTCAACCCTCGCATCCGCCACGGCTGTTGACACCCCAGGGTATATGCACGGGCCGATGACTGTCTGAATCCATGGCCATGAGTGTCGGAGGGGGCGCCCATAGCATAGTTAGACACAGTGAACCTCTGGGTAGACACACCTTAATCCTTGTTCATCCTGACCCCAGTGAGCCACTAACAGAGACACACCCCTCCAATGGAGACAAGCACAGCAACATTTTGATCTGATCCTGGTCCTACCACCCTGAATTAGAAAACCTCTGGACACCACCACCCACACGGGCCAACACACAGTAAGCCTAGCTCCAATGTCAGCTTTTGTGCATGAATACTCCTAAGTCAGTTTTTGCGCATGAATTTGGAGTCCCCAATCTGGCGCCTAAAATTGATGTGACTACATCATCAGTGGTTTCCAGAGCGGGCTCTTCGGAAGTTTCGACCAAAAGATCATACGCTCTCCTCCACTCTGCTTGGTCCCGAGGATTGATCAGATCCTCGGTGTAGACACATAAATACAATTAGTATAAATGAATGCAAGTACCTGAGACCAACACACCCTGAGGTGCGATTTAGAGGCGGGCGGGAATTTATCCATGAACCAATCCTTGCATGTGAGTAGTGGACACCATCATAGAATCTACTGACCCATTGCCAGGCCTGTTTCTAGGATTTTGGGGGCCCTAGGCAAAAGGGTTGCTGGGGGCCCCCCAGTTTATGAACGGGGAGAAAAAAATGTATTTTTTTTCATGCAATTTTGTGCATTCTGCGCAGAAAAGAGAACAGACAGCCATTGCACATGTGGTAATCCTTCCAATTTTATTTTCAACTTTTATAAGGCCTTTCAAATAGAAAGATCTGTTATTAACTGTATGTACAGTCCAGCAGCAAATGATTAAAGCTTCCGCTTGCGAACCTTGGCCTCAGCAAACCCTGCCTTATTTGATTTTGAAATCATATCATAGATAATAAAAGCATTACATATAAGTGACACAAGATTCAGACAGTCGTCGGCCCGAGCATTAACCTTGGGGTTACAACAGCCGTGGCGGACGCGGGGATTTAGAACCAGGGCCCTTACATCGGTGGGGCTTTGGTTTCTTTATCTCTCTCTGGCTCTAGTCACGAAGCTTGTCGCTTTTGCTGGGCACCCCAGGGGAAACCTTAAAATACAACAACTACAGGGCATTTGTGTTAATGAATTAGTTCTAGCAGCATGTTCACGCAGCACATTCACGCAGCACGTTCACGCAGCACGTTCACGCTGGTGTGGGTGACAGGTGTCGCTACCTGCTGTCAACCCGCATGGGAAACAACTTCCGTGGTGGATCTGTGTGATTTGCCGGTCCCCTCCGGAAGAATATTTCGCCCTGGAAAAAAAAAAAACTTTACTCCGCGCTCCTCGGTAGGTGGCACATAAGGAAGTTACAACTTATTTTTTTCGTTACCGGACCAGGACATTGTGTCGGTGAGGATGAGATGGACCAAAAGTCTACTGAAGAACAGGTGGTGGATTTTCTGGGGGCAAGAGGAATTCATTTGGACTGCAACACAATCGAAGCATGCCACCCGCTCCCCCGGAAGAACACCACGGACACCCCAGCAATACTCAGATTCATCAGTAGGAAATCCAAACAAGCCATACTAAAAGATCGTAGAAAATTAAAAGGCACTAACGAAACAAAATGCAGAGATTGCTCGGAAGGCGCACCTTCTAAGAAAGCAAGGGAAAATAGCAAACACATGGACCAGTAACTGCAAAATATTTATCAAACTAAACAGACCGACAGAGAGAGTGATGGTCGTGAGGAGATTGGAGGACTTGGAGGTGTATGAAAGATCTGCATGAGATGGGAGCTTCTTCTCCTCTATAACACAGTCAACATCGCATGCTTAACCTGGTCAATCGGAAAGAACTCATATCTACATTGGACACAAATGAAATTATTGCTGATCATAAACTGGAACTGAGAACATTTCATTACACTGACCATAATGCAATAGACTTGGAAAATGATATAGACCCGGAAAATAGTTTCTTCTTCAATATCAATAATGACTGCCAATATTACACAGATGAACTGTACAACTAGAACATTGACTCGGGAAATAAATGATCCATAATCCACTTCAACAGCAGAAGCCTTTACGCAAACGTCAACAATATCAGGGAATATCTGAGTAAATTCAGAGAACCATTCAAAATCATCACAATATCAGAAACAGGGATCAATGCTAATAAAGGAATGGATTTTGAACTGGAGGGGTATGAATTTAACTGTATAAATAGAAAGAACAAAGCTGGAGGAGGAGTGGCTGTCTATGTGTTTAAAAACATGAATTACAAGGTGGTAGAAAGTATGTCAACTGTTATTGATAATTTAGTAGAATGCATAACAATTGAAATCTGTAAAGAAAAAAAAGAAAAATGTTATCATTAGTTGCATATATTGAACACCAAACTCTAGTATTAAGGTTTTTAATAACTGGATAAAATAGGAATTTATTAATTCAATGTACAGTATGAGCCTATATCCAAAAATCATCAGACCCAGCAGAACCACATCACATTGTGCCACCCTAATAGATAATACATTCACCAATGACATAGAGAACAATACAGTGAGTGGACTATTAATAAATGACATCACTGACCACTTACCAATTTCTACAGTATATATAACGACAACTACAGGAGAAATCTGCCTAATAAAAAAGTAAAATACAGACGAGTGAGGACGGAGGAAGCCATGTGTGCGTTAAAGAATGACTCGCTTGCGCAGAACTGGGAAAATGTCTACAAAGAAAATGCTGTTGACCGTGCATGAGTCATTTTTAAGTGTGTCCACATCATTGTATGATAAAAACTGTCCATTAAAACAGTACAGTAGGAAACAAAAATACACAGATCAACCATGGATCACGAAGGGATTACAGAATGCCTGCAAAAAGAAAAAACACATTGTATAGAGAATTCATAAAACAAGAGAACTAAAGGGGCCGAACAGAAGTATAAAAAATATAAAAATAAACAAACTAATATTATAAGGGTATGTAGGAAGGAATACTATCATAAAATATTAAATAATAAAACAATATTAAAGGTATATGGGACATACTAAACTGTGTAATTAAGAGTGGCCCCAGGCAACAAAACTATCCTCAATATTTTATTGACGATGAGATTAAGAAGGACAATATGGATGATGTGGTTAAATTCTTTAATTCTACAATTTCTTTGTAAGTGCGGGACCAAAGCTGGCAGAAAAAATCCCTGATCCATCGGTATCTGAGGTTTGGAATGATAATCTTATTGAACGGAATCTCAGCTCAATGTTTCTCACAGCAGTGGAAAGAAAATAAATAATTGATATTGTAAATAAATGTCAAAATAAGACATCCACTGATTGTAACGGAACTGACATGACTATTGTAAAAATTGAGGGGATTTCAGAACCAATAACCTACATCTGTAATTTATCATTCCTAACCGGTGTATTCCCATACATAATGAAGGCAAAAGTTGTACCGCTTTATAAAACTGGGGATAGACACCACTTCACAAATTACAGTCCGGTTTCATTACTTCCACAATTCTCCAAAATTTTAGAAAAACTATTTAATAACAGACTAGATGAATTCATGATCAGGTGCAACAGGTCAAACATCAAAGGTCAGACATCTTCTTCTTCCTCTTCCTCTTCCTCTTCCTCTTCCTCTTCCTCTTCCTCTTCTTCTTCTTCTTCTTCTTCTTCTTGTTTAACATCGGTCTTCTTCTTCTTCTTCTTATCGTTTAACGGCGATCGACACTTGACTAAGCTGGTCAGGGACCCACTGATGGAATGTGAATTTGGTTGGGTAGTACAGGCACATCAAACTCTAGGATGACACTCCGAGTTGGGACTTGACTGCCCTCCCTCCACATCAACATCCATTTTGCCATCCTCACACTGGGGTTAAACTTTGCTATATCATCCAATACGCAGCTATGGTCCACTCTTACCACGACTCTTTTTGGGCCAGGGCGTATACCAAAGATCTCACTCACTTTGGTTGCTCTCATCACCTGCGATGGTCCTTGATTTATGGCGAACGTAGGATCACCCCTGGCTCCACAATTGTTGTTGGTTATGGCGATCTTCTTCTTCTTCTTCTTGCTTAACGGCGGTCAACACTTGTCTGAGCAGGTCATTAACGCCGGCTGCTAAGCAGCACGACTCTTTTATGTCACAATCACCACCATTAAGCCAGGGCACATCAACTCAGGAGTGGTACACAGCCTATGAATCATTCTTCCTAGGAGATCTGAAATAGCTCCTCTTATGATCTGGCTATATGACGTCATATTCACGTATCTCTGTAGAGCACCACTGCGTAACCATCAAGCAATATTTTCAATTCTTAACTCATCAGGCACCCGGAGCAAAGACCTCACAGCCTCAAAAGCCGCACAGCTTGAATTATACCTAAATAAACAAAATCAAACCCTTGAGCAGGTCATTCACGCCGGCTGCTGAGCAGCACAACTCTTTATATTCCATCATAATAGTCCTCTTCTTTTGTGTCATCTGTAGCAGTTCACATTTCTTGGGGAAATTCCATACACACGCAAACCCTTTGTGACATTTGCTGACCAGCACATTCTTGGACTGCTGTAACTGGCTTTGTGTCTTATTGTGATGTCATAGGCACACCCACGACTGTCTGGTTGAAGGGACAGGGGTATTCAGTGTTCATCTCTCATTCTGTTTTGACTCTCTTGGAATAAAGAGCTTTTATGATAGAGGCTGTGTCATTCCTTAACACACATAC
>OMKY01254766.1:17120-37342 GCA_900302395.1 Bregmaceros cantori
CGGCCTCGGGGGATGGACCGTCCCCAGCGGCTGCCGCCACGCCGAGGAAGCCGGTGTGTCTCATTGTCCTTGGGATGGCCGGGTCTGGCAAAACAACGTTCGTACAGGTGAGAAGTGCACTACTTTAATAATAATAATAATAATAACAATTTATATCGCAATGTCTTCAAATTGAATTTCCCAGCGAAACGATATTTAGTCTACCTGTCACTTCAGAATCCTAAATTTGCCACTCAGCGCCGTGATGCCCCGATCAGTGATCCCCCTTTTTTCTTTGCTTACGAGTCTTTTTATTTTATTTTATACGTATTTCATATTTTATATGACAAAATTTGGTAGTATCCAAAATCTACAGCGGGCAACTTTGTCACTTTCGATATTCAAAGTACATTAATATTCAAGTTTTCCGTCGTCGCACTGAAATGCTTTTAACGTCTTCTTGGTGTAAAAAAACATGGTTAGTGGAGCTTCTCAATTTCGCGGGAAATTGAGTTTGATTTACCCTCAACGTTAACCCAAAAAAGGCAATATTTTCGGCTTTTTTGCCTACGAGTTGGTGGAAAAACTGTACTTCAGCATGGATTTTTCCCCATTTTCAATGATTTTCACATTAACCTACTGGGCCACCACCAGAGGCTGACTGCACATCTTCACGCCAGGAGTTCTCCTCCATACGTTATCAACCTGGATCCTGCCGTTCACCAAGTCCCCTTCACAGCCAACATTGGTAAAGCCATCTTATACTAATATAACTTTATTTATATAGCACTTAACACGTAAAAGCAACACAAAGGGCTTCACAATACAACCACAAGACAATTAAAAGGAGCAAACCCTCCGTTCCTTCCATGCATGGTAAATCTCTATTTCTGTTATTCAGGGCCGCTTGGTAAAATGTATGTTTTGGTTGAGGTGCATGAATTTTGCTGCCATCCATGACTTGCAACTAGGGGTGGGACTCTTGGGTCGCCCTATGATTTGATTACGATTCTGGGGAAGAATTAGATTATGAAACCTATGTATATTCATACATGCACTCTTTCCACATTTTTTGCCTCACCGAATGGGCAATCGTCACTTGCAGTTCAATGTTAATACGATACAAAAAATTAAATTGCGCTGATCTCTCAGATGAGATGATGCGGAGAAAACCCTGCTCGCGATCGTTTAGGGCGCTATGACTGACAGCCCATTATCCCTCGGACGGTCTCTCTTCAACTACACGCAGACGGCTCTGTGTGTGCCACCTGTTTTCAAAATTTTAGGAGCGGGTCGACGAGCGAACTGGGTTCTTTTGCTCATGTTGTTAGCTTTCCCCTCTGGGCTGTTCACTGCGTTTGCGCATAATCCAATGTCTCACGCTGAGCTCATGGCGGCGTGTCCTGCAATATTAATTCTGTTTCACTTGCCATATTGAAATAATTTGGGGTGTTTTAATTGATTTAATCGCCAAATCGCGTTTAAAAGGTCCGTGACGTGTCCATGTAGTGGTAGATGATCAATAATGTCCTCTTGTATTCTAATAAAT
Source organism: Bregmaceros cantori (assembly GCA_900302395.1). Taxonomy (NCBI): domain Eukaryota; kingdom Metazoa; phylum Chordata; class Actinopteri; order Gadiformes; family Bregmacerotidae; genus Bregmaceros; species Bregmaceros cantori. Next base: position 18,649 of record OMKY01254766.1, read on the forward strand.
ATCCTCATAGGCTCGTAGTATATGGATAACCCTTGTCTGAACTCTACAGCCAGGCATTAGTCTCGCCTGCAAGCTTTCATCATGCTTACCAGTAGGGCTGCAACTAACGATTATTTCAGTAGTCGATTAGTTGGCGATTATTGAAACGATTAGTCGATTTTTCGGTTGGATACTTTTTTCTTGCGGTTGGATACTTTTTTCTTTCGAAAAATACCCAAACACAATTACAAGAGATTCATCTTTTCAACTTGAAATATTGTCAAATTTGATTATTCATAATATTCATATTAATGTTTTGATCAATTATCTCCATTTCATTTTTTTCATATACAAAAAACATTAATGAATATCAAATGCACATGGCCCAATAGATGTATTGCCAGCACAAAACTGCTGACATCAACAATGATTAAATTACTTGTCGATTATCGATTTATTAGTCTAGTTGCCAATTAATTTTAAAATTGATTAGTCAACGATTAATCGACTAATTGTTGCAGCCCTATGTACCAGACTAAGATGTGATGTGCGGCGCAGTGCAGGAGCGTGCACATATTGTTCTGGCTGGCCAGGCTTTGTCCGGTTGAAATCACTCCAACAAACCTGCTATCCCATGATCCCTCTCCTGCATGTTGCTATGTACAAACTGGGTGTCTGCTTGGAGCTGTTGGTCCAATTGACACAATCAGGTTGCAAACATTGCCAGCGCCTTCGACTGTCAGTCTCGTGACTTTTCTGCCTGTTTTTATGGGAATTACTGCAGTTGTATTTCAGGGTGTTTTCACACCAGGAAACTCCTTTGGTTTGCCCTTTAGTCCGGACCAAAGTATCCGTGGTTTAATTCGGTTGCTGTTCACACTGTATTTCTTCTAGAGGGCCAACCTCAGCACACTCGTATAGACTCTTTTTGCTTTTTTCGTATGTCCTCCCTCCTCTTACTAACTATAAACAGTAATTACCTGCTCACAAATACATGTTTCTCTTCATCAAAAATATGTGTTTCTCGTCATCAGAACTTAGTAATAAGTTATATATAACTTATATAATAATAATAATAATCGTAATAGTAATAGTAGAAAGTGCCATCCTGTCGTACCACTTGACGCCCGTAAAGGGAAATAATGCACCGTAATCAGATGTCGTCTCTCAGTAGAAGCAGAAGCATGCACTATTCTTTTCATAACTATGCGTACAAGTTTAATTAACTTTTTTTTTTTTAACTCTGAACTGACCATGGATTTATTTCATTTTGAGTGAAGATATAACAATAATGCTACACTGTTTAAAGGCGGCTGCGCTGTATTTCGTTATGTATTTTCTATCTCCTCGATGCTTCATGGTGAGTGAGGGCGATCTCACTGTGTGTCTACCTGTAAAAGGGCGTTCGTCCCTCGCACCCTGGTGCGGCTTTATTCATCCGCTCACCCGCACCAGGATTCGCTTTAAAGGGGACCGAGACCTCTTCCCTGAAGCGATCTCGGTTCGGGGGTTTGTTTTCAGACCAACACAAAAAAATCCGCCAGACGGACTTTTTTGGTTTAGTTCGAACTACATGTGGCCGGTCTGAATACGCGCCAAGTGTGCCATGTTTTTAATCTGAAGTATTTAAGACATGACACCGCTCTTCGTCAGGTGTCTATGGTTTAGAATTTGAAATGTCGAAAATTACATGCTTGCATGAATAAAAACATACATAATTTTAAATACATTTAAAATTATTTTTTAAAATGCAGCCTCCAGAATCTAATCAGTTGAACCTGAACCTTGAACCTGAACCATGAACCTACCCTATAGCATTAACGCATCGAATCTGGGACAAATATAAAATTAGAGCCTCAGGCGATGTAATGGTTTTGACTGCACCGCCGCGGCAGATCCCTCCTGTTACTCCCGATAATTTTGAACGGATTGATTTGTCCCATTGTTTTGTCCTTGCCACCCCTGTACAGTGTACATAATGCATTTTTAGATCCACTGTTTGCGTTTGATTTGTTTGAATGCAGACATCCGGGACACTGTCAACTACAAGGAGGTGATGAAGAAGTATGGACTGGGTCCCAACGGGGGCATTGTCACTGCTCTCAACCTGTTCGCCACTCGTTTCGACCAGGTCACTATGCTACTGCTCCCCCGACTTCTGTTTCCTCACGGGGCAATTTCTCTTTTTTCAGGAGGAGAGGGAGGCATGATGAGACTATGCCCTCATAGTCCATAGAAAAAACAACTCGCTTCAGAATGACTTTATTGCCAGGTTGTGAATCATAGCTATAGTACGATTGGTATTTGCACAAGAATTTATATAAGTGTGATCATTTGCTGGTATCTAGTGGCCACTGCGTTCACTGGCTTTGTGTGCGTATGAGTTGTCACCTCTTTTAAGACACTACAGCTCATCTTCTCTTTAATGCCGAAGCTGTCGGTCCGACAGGATTCCCACTGGTTTTTTAAATTTGCCGTAACTTTTTAAACTTTTTTTAAAAATCGCGCAATCGAGAAAATTCCAACGGTTTCTTAAAGGAGAGAACCAAAGTTTCAGGGGATATTAAGATCATTACGGTAACCAATGATTACGGTAACCGGTATTCTTTGTTCTTGTGCTGTATTTTCCCATGCTTTTATTATTATTTATTATATAATACTAATATAATAAAATAATATTACATTATTTTATTATTATTTAGTATTTTAAGATTTTTCTGCAGCTCCACCAGAGCTGAAAAACGCCTGAACTAGATTAAAACAAAGAAGTCATAAAGACCAGAAAACACTGGGGCACATTTGGATTGCTGTTGTTCTTTGTTGTTCAGGGTTCATGGTTTATTTTGTACATTCAATTTTTGTATTCCAAAATACTCCAAGTAGCTTTTTTCAGTAAAAACCTCCAAAGAATTGAATTCCGTTCTTTGTTTTTGACATTATTACACACTGTTAGAACACCTTTATAAGACAATGAGACAAAAAACTGTCAGGTGACTGAAAAGAGGAACAAAAACACACAGTCACAGCTGATTGTATGACACTTTTACATAATTCCAGAATTTCCACGCGGACTGCTTACTATTATAGGTGTTAAAGGGTTAACAACTGAATGCCATAACTATATTTACTACAGAATGAGGTTACCAAGGATAAATGCAATACCTGCAATGATTTTTGTATTTTGTATTTATTTATTTAATTTGGAGAAGAAACACTTGTTTTGCTGTTGATGTTGAACATGTGAACAAAATCATGCCAACAAATAATTTCAAAATCAATTAATATTTCAGCACTCATGCCGTATGTTGGTTAGTGCTGCAACTAAAAACTATTTTAGTCATTGATTAATCAGCCATTTTTACAACTGTTAATCTGCTTTTTTTCTTTTAAGTTCAGAATGATTGTTAACCTGAAATGTTGATATTGCAATTTGCAAACTTTTTGATGTCACTCTATGTCCACTTATTACAGATTGCGCATCAACATTTTCATTTTAGTATTGGCATGGAAGAGCCTACTCTGCCGCGCTGACTTATAGCATTGGTGTTTCACGCAAATTGTCCTTTATTCATCTTCTGTCATTGTTTGTGTTGCTATCGGGCTTGGGGGGGTGGAACCTGTGGAACCATGACACTGAGAATGGTGACTAGCATTCAGAGCAACATATATTAAACACGTTGAACGCGGCATGGACCAAACGATGAGATTAATTGAATTTGTTGGCAAGTAATTGATTAATCGATTGTTGAATGATTGTATTTATTAATCTTGTGTGTGTGTGTGTGTGTGTGTGTGTGTGTGTTGGTCTCCAACAGGTGATGAAGTTCATTGAAAACAAGCAAGAGAACCATGAGTGAGTGACCATCCATCTCATACTGACAAACTAACAATAATGTGGTCTAAAGGGCGTGCAGTCCCTTTGAAACTGGGGGTCTGTGAAAGTCTAAATGTTTTGATCTCATTGCTGTTTGAAATGATACTCTGCTGATTTTAGATTTGATTCAGAATTTTGAACAGCAAAGTCCCACATCAGAACTTCATCACTCAAAAAAAAAAGAAAAAAAAGAAACGTCCCCTTTATACGCCGTTTCTCTTCAATACTTCAATAATTCAGCTTTGTTAGCTTCTTCGAAACAGGAAATCTGCCTGTATTGCTATTGCCGGTTGCTAGATGATGGAAATATCGCCCAACTCTTAATATTAAATACAATTTATGAAATTATATACTTATGAAATTACAATTATTTTTCTTTTTCTTTTTTGCACAGCCCTTCTGTACAGTTTGTCTTTGGGCTGGGAAAAAGGTAAAAGTAACTTAAGCTTCCAATAGTGTCCTTTCCTGACCAAGGCTTCACACTAGACTTGGGCGATAATGGAATATGTATATGCACCATATTGCTCCCTATTCATCATTGCGATGTATGATTAGCGTGTCCAAAATAAGTAAATAAATAAATAAACAAGCCTATTAGCCTTATTACTGCTTCGCCCGCAGTGCACATTAATTGCGGCCTGCATGAGTGTGCCCCCCGGCACTTTCGGCAGAAAAGAAATCGGTATGTGTGTCTAACTATATGACTACCTTTTTTTTAGTTATTTTTCGTTATTTTATTGAGAGAGATAGTGACAGGATTAAATCGGAAACTGGGATGAAGGGTCGGGAGGGGACATTACAGAAAAGCCGGACAGGGGATTTGAACCTACGGCACTGCTCGACCCATGGTCTGGGGCACGTGCGCTCTACCTGCTCGGCCACCACGCACCCCCTTATATGACTGTCTTTTGCTTTTTTGATTACTGGCTTTAAAATTCTGGATTCATTCAGACATTGCTGATGCCTACATTCAGAAAGGGGTGGTAATAGGAGGTCTTACGCCGGTTTCAGCTCCGGAAAGCTAAGCGCTCCGACTATGGACGAAAAATTGATAAAATCACCTCGAGGACAGGATGAAAACTGACCGGTACAGTGTTCGGTACATCCCCACTGTGAAAGACATGCACATTCATCTGGCCTCGGAGACTAGTCTTGTATGCCCAATTGCAGACTAGTTGCGCAAGTGATGTTCAACTACCACTGTTTTTCTTCCCAGGTACGTGCTGATCGACACACCTGGACAGATTGAGGTGTTCACCTGGTCTGCCTCTGGTACCATCATCACAGAGAGCCTGGTAGGTCCTTACCATTACAACTACAAGTATGCTGTCATTGCCGACTGCTAAAGGGATATCCCCGAAACGTGATAGAAGCATCAATGAACCCCAGAAATATTGTAATATGATTATAATGATTTTCCATTTGATCGTCAATCAAGATTTTGACAGTACCTATATTTGAGAAATCGTGATATCGTCAAAATCTTAAAAGCAGCGCTGTTGCCTGCCCTTAGTATTCACCGCCGTTCGGGAAGAAAAGAGGCCGGATAAGGCCTGCCTGCAGTTGTGCTTTTTAACTACTCCACCAGTCCACAAGCTGAGCGGAATCTCCCACGAGGCTGAAGCGGACTCCGTTTGGGTGTGTAGTCCACACCAGAATTCAGTGGGTTTTTTTTTTCAGACCAACCTAAAAACAACCCAAAAGTACGCACAACAGACTTTTTTTGTTTTAGTCCAAACTAAAGGTGGCAAGTGTGAATACACCCTAAAAACTCTGGTTAAAGTCTAAAAAAAAAAAATAATGAAGGGAGGGGCTGAGCGCATTTTTGGGGCCATGATCATTACGATGGGTTGGTCAAAATCTTATCAGTTCACGAACATACCCTAGAATATTTACACGCAGAATCTGCATTCACCCGTTCAAAAGTTATCGCGTTAACACGAGGTATATTATGCAGCGGCAGCACGCACGCAAAACCGTTACATCCCCTATGATCTGCGTTCTGAGCATATAATTACTGGATAGCAGTTTTTTTCCATCAATATCCATTAGCTAGCAGCTTTCGCTGGATAAAGCGGTAGATCCCGAGGAAAGCAAATAAGTTGAAATAGTGCTCCAACTATCAAAATATTTTACGTTTTTACAAGAAATAAGAGTGACTATACAGTAGGGCTGCAACTAACGATTATTTTAATAGTCGATTAGTTGCCCATTATTGAAATGAATCGATTAATCGGTTGAATAATTTTTCCTTTTTAAAAATACCCCAAATTCTCACAGGGAGCAACAATTACGAGAAATTAATCTTGCCAACTTGAAATCTAGTCGAATTAGGCACTTTTTAACCAACTAATGTAAAAAAGATGAGGTTACTTCCTCTGACCAACTCTTTGCATGTTAATTATACCGTGATATTTTCATGGTTTTCTTCATATTCATGTATTTTCTTATCAATTATGTCCATTTAATGTTTCATATTTTCTGAAAATATAAGTCGATATCAAATTAGTATGATCAATGGGGGAAACGTTTTTGCCGATTATCGATTTATTAGATTTGTTGTCGATGAATCGAATAATCTTTGCAGCCCTACTATACAGCAGAAACTAAGACTTCACCAACCCATGTGTTTAACGTCCTATATAAGGATGGAGAACATCTATTAATACCTTTCACATTGAGCATCAAAATGAACATATTGCGTCCTGCAATGTTCACTGAATCTGAACCCGTTTTTGCAGATCATATCATTAATTTGTCTTGTAATTTTGCCTTAAAAATCTGCACAAGTTGTAGTTCCGCAAAAGACCAACAGAGGTCACTGTTACTTTTGGAAACACTTTGGGGAACGTCAGTGAGGAGCTAAGTTTTAGTTTCAACACTGCTTGTGTTGGCTAGGTGTGTCACGGTGTGAAATTGTATTCTCACACTTATTGTGACCCAAATTATCTCGGTGTACGGCTTATTGTGACCCAAATTATCTCTGTGTACGGTATTATCTCGGTTTTTATTTATTTTTTCTCGCAGTCTACAATTTAAGTAGTTGGGTACTACCCACAACTTCAGTTATTCATGTGTTATTTGTTTTGCTATGACTTCTTCCAAATCATTTTCTAATCCATGATACTATTCGATTGATGGGGAAATGCATTATTTCCAACAAATTGAAATGATTTAAGACCTTTGCATTAATCAATTGAATATCCACTAGAGGTGCAACCGATTAATCTATTAATCGATAATAATCCATTATTGAAATAATCGACAACTAATTTGATAATTGATTAATCGTTTCATGGTTTGGTCTATTCTCTGCTCAAACGTGTTGAATTAAATTGTAATTTAGCCTGTAAGAGTAGGCTCTTACATGCTATTACTATAAAATGGAGATAGCGAAACAGCAAAAAAGTTTGTAATATTAATATTGCAAACTTTTAATAGTGTTTCGTAATCATAATTAATGCTAATAATCCTTCCGATTTTAAACGAAACATGAACCGATTAATTTCTCACTATCTTTCTCAATCCTTACAATGTTTTTCTATTAATGCTGTTTTGTGTTTTTCATGCATCGCTGCATTGGTGTGGTAAACGTGGGGAAATAAACGGTGTAGCATTATGGTAAACTGCAAAACCGTCTTTTGAAATTCTGGTGGTTATCTCACGCCAAAATATTTTAGCGCGGTAACTGTTTACACCCCTAACTACTTGTAAGATCTTAATGGCAATTTGTGGGCATGCAAATGGTGCCACCGATGGCACAGGAATCCGATGTGTGTGAATTCACTGTGCGTCTGTGTGTGTGTGTATCTCAGGCGTCCTCCTTCCCCTGTGTTGTGGTGTACGTCATGGACACATCTCGCAGTGTTAACCCTGTCACCTTCATGTCCAACATGCTCTACGCCTGCAGGTCTGTTGCACACAATCACATAATGGGGACTGAGGAGTAGCTTCGGCCAGCAAAGCTCTGACAAAACTGGCAACAACAACAAATCAATCTTTTGATTTAGAGTCAACTCGTCCTACCTCCGTGTCGTTCCCCAGACAAAGGTGGAAAGCCGGCAAACTCTGAGTTCGGTGCACTTATTACATTATTATGTATATTATTATACAGTATATTTATATTTAGCGTACTAGCGAGGCAGTTTTCAGTAACCGAACGCGTGGTACCGGTAGGTGTGTATATCCATCAACACATTTTGCTGGTTCATATGGCTTAGTCTGACCGGAAAGTAGCTAGGTTATATTACTGTAGTCACTTTTTTCTGTATTTTGCATACGGCACAACAGTGTGAAAGGAGAAGAGAATATATGCATGCGAATCACTTGTTCACTCCGCCGTACCTGTTTCAATGCAGTCAATGAGTGTTGATGTGTAAAGACTCGACATGTAATAGAAAGTCGGTAGTGTTAGTCACCCCACTGTGGAAAACCTTTGGTAACCTTGGTAAAAAGTACAAATATGAGACACAAATATTAACATATTAACAACGGACGCCTCCTAAACGGGTTGGGGCGCAGTGGTCGAGGGCGTCGCTTGGCGTAGTGGGTAAAGGCGCTACCTAATCCGCCCCCATTCATTTTAATGGCACGGTGTCTATCGCAGCCTGGAACTTGAGCTGGGCCTGCGTCCCGTGGATATTCGAAAACATTCATGGGAAAGAGCAACCGAGAGAGAGCGAGAGAAAGGACGACCGAGAGAAAGAGAGAGAGCTAGGTGCGTGCAACATGGCAGTGCATAGATTGATTGCTGACTACTTCAATCAGTGCTTCATCAACAATAGGCACATTTCTTTCCCTGCTCATTTGGCCCAAGTTTTGCAGTGCCACTCGAAGTATTTTTCATCCTTTAGGGTTTTCCTGAGTGCTACAGAAAATGCTCTACAACATTCACGCTCGACCTATGGTCTGGGGGATGCTCGACCTATGGTCTGGGGGACGCTCGACGTATGGTCTGGGGGACGCACTCTCTACCCGCTTGGCCACCACGCGCCCCCCGGCCCTTTAATTATTAAAAACTTTTAATCATTTAAAAAACAATCGCTAAATGACGCAGATGGAATAATAAAAGCACAAAGTGTCTACTGTACCGATAACGCTTATATTTCCAAGGTGGTTTGACTGAATACAATTTAAGGTAACGAAAGTAATCTAACTTGGTTACTTTTAAAAGAAAGTACCATGTAATCCAACATAGTTACTTTTTAAAGGTAACTGTGGCATCTAACATATGTTATGTGTTGTGTCAGCATCCTGTACAAGACCAAGCTGCCCTTCATCGTTGTTATGAACAAGGTAAATCCAGCCCATTCCCTCGCCAAAAATTCAAATGCCCCCTTGGAAACTGTTCACCGTTGGTGTGCTGTCATAGGAATTCTGAAATGCTACATGCTTGCCACGTAGACATTTTATTTATTATCTAATGCTAGTTTGGAACTGGCCAAGTTCTAATATATAAAGTATGTATGTATGTAAAAATAATAATAATAATAGATGAGTTTGGCGGGTATTTCCGGTTAAATTTGTACTCTGAATGTCACATCCGGTGTCATTTAGTTTGCCTTGCTTTTGGCTGTTTTTCAACATGTCTATTCGGTGGGAACACACATCTACAGGGTTATTTAAAAAGGATGGTGGTAACTTGCGGTGTGCTATTCCACATCCAAATGCTCTCGTGCACATCTGTGACCCACAATAATCAATGCAACCCATTCCATTTTCCCATTTTTTTTTTGGAATTACTAGTAGAAGCAGCCAACCTATTGGTTCAGAAGAACATGTGACCACTCGTCACTTCAAGTAGGATTTTGACTCTGTTTCATCAATATTTATAGAAGGCAATGAACGAAGCAAAGGGGTCGATATGTAACTGGTCACAGACCGACATCTACATCAGATTTTGAACTGGTGTGCGTTTTGTGTGTTTGAGTCCGTATACGGCCGCCCACTACCAGACTTTATATACATACGTACAGGCACCGGCAGTGACCAACAGAAGCGCGGGACAAAATTATTCCCCCCAGTGTTTCGCATGTAAACTCGTCTACAAATTTTTTTTTCCGGTCATCATGGTGATTTGACAACCCCTGTTCTAGGACATTATCATTTGTGATACTGTTATGAATGTCATAAGTTACTCACTGTGACTATATTAGATATCATGCATTCTGTGAACAAACACACATCTTGACATCTTGCTTTCTGGCTGGCTGTTGGAGATCTGTCCACCTTCATTTTGGTTTCAATGGTTTCCATCTGTGTGTCCGACTCACCATTCTGGTTACTGGTTCTATTCCCAGATATCCATATCATTTGGTGCTGGAAATGGGATTCGAACCCACGCGTGGTGTACAATATTAATAATCTTTAAGGTTGATAATAATTTTAAAGGAAAACTCGACGGACTAACGGATTAATGAACCAATCATCTGTAAAAATGGATGATTAATCGATCAAAATAATCATCAGTTGTACAGACACTCCGTTTGCTCCAGTACCTTGGATGGCCTCGATAAAACATATAAAACAAAGTCATAGCTATACGCATTTTGGCCCCTTTTTTCTATATCACCCAAAAACTAGTGAAGTCTTAGAATGAGACATAAAAAAAGAAAGAATGTCTCATGTGAATTTTATAAAATCCTCTGTAGATTTTAAAGTTTTGAACTTTTTACATGAAAATCTCCCTAGTTCAGTCTACATTTAAGTGGGGATGATAAAACACACATCATTATTAACGTTTTTCAGCGTTTTCATGTTATTTTTTTATTTTATTTTTTTACCTAATTAAACATTCGTATAAAATTCTATGAAAAAGAAATCAGAAAATCTCAATGCTCAATTTATAAAAAATGAAACCGTAAAATTTGCTCCCTTACTTCAGCCGAGAAAGCTCCATAGTGCCACTTTCCATGCTGAGCACTCAAACTGACTTTGTCCCTGCTGCGGGAATCCACTCACGCTGCACGCGGGCGCGAGCTGGTCAGCGGTGTTTTAAAACGGCCATCTTGGTCTCCCCCCACGCAGACATGTTCACGTTACGGCTCCGCCCCCAGAAGTGACGAGATCGACTTGCCGTCATTTTTCCTGTATCGGCGGACTTATGAACTCGCTGAAATAGCGAGGTGAAAATGTTTGTTTAAATATTTTTGAAAAATCAATGAAAATTAGTGGGTAAACGCGCTGCACGTCGCCCTAGAGTTAAATGATGAAGCAGTTCCAATGCACAAGAATGACATAGAACCACCATGCTGCCTGTCTGCCTCCAGACTGACATCATTGACCACAGCTTTGCGGTGGAGTGGATGCAGGACTTTGAGGTGTTCCAGGACGCTCTCAACCAGGAGACGTCGTACGTCAGCAACCTGACGCGCTCCATGAGTCTGGTGCTGGACGAGTTCTACGCTAACCTGCGGGTAGGCTGTTGACTAAACACAAGAATACAAGACCTGAGATCAATCAACATGCTTTTTGCAAGACACTTTGCATTTTTCATTGCAATAGAAAATTAAGAGTCCCTCTTAATCTTTTTTTGTAATAATTTTTGTCAATGGATGTTCATAATATATATTCGAGCATATTCAAGCAGAATATTTATTTAATGTATGCTTGAACTACTGGAAGCACAAATGGCTTCCGGTGTCACTGTGTTTTGATCAATTTATGAAGATGTGTGTGGCACGCCCCAACCACATTATTGAAAAAGGATGGTGAGAACTTGGGATGAACTTAGGAGCTATTGCACAATCTAATGTCCTTGTGATGGTCTTGCGCCCACACACTCAGAATGTAACTACTAGTGCAAGACATTCCATTTAGTCGTTTGCCTCGGCACTTACATGTAGCCACCATGTTAGTCCCGAAGAAAATGTGACCAAATCTGTGAATAACTCTATCCCCAGTACACGGAGCGTAGGGGATATAATGGTTTTGCGTGCAACGCCGGCGGGGCACATCCTTCACGTTCACCAAGCTTTAGGTGTGGGTTCATGAACTGATTCGATTTTGGTGGCTGATACATTCAAGATGGCCGAATTTTTGTTTCTTACTAGGTGAATGAATTTGCCCCGCATTTCTTTTGCTTTTGTTTTATATACCATGCATATACACTTAGCAGTCGGGTAACTGCTTAGGCCTTGCTTGGACAGAATTTCAGAACATTTATGCAGAGCGATGAGTGAACTGGAATGGGTAATTGGTCACATCATAAGCTGTAACGAGGACATTTTAAAATGCCATTCTTGTGTGCCGAGTTGAGCTGTTTTGCCGCTACATATGCTGCTAAACAGACACTGGAAGTGTATTTCATTGTTGCGGGACAAGATGGATACTTGTTGTAATGCTGCTGTGTGATTGTTTGTTTCATTACTGTGTTTTGTGTGTTTGTTTGGATGTGTGTCTGTTTGGATGTGTTTGTATTTTATGGGTGTGTTTGTGTCTGTATGTGTGAAGGTTGTAGGGGTGTCGGCAGTTACAGGCTCTGGAGTTGACGATCTCTTTAAGCAGATAGCAGAGGCTGCAGAAGAATATGAGAGGTTTGCACATCCTGCTTTTGTATTGAATTGTATTTTATTTTGTATTTATTTATTTTTTTTAAGTTAAGTTTTTCCATCTTTATTGGATAGGATTAGTCGGAACCTGGGTTGAAGAGATCGGGGGTAGACATTGCAGACAAGTCGACGAGCGTAGTCGAACTCGCGACACTGCGGACGCTGCGGTAGACACAGCGCCACTAACTTGAATGGGGTCGCGTTAGGTGCGGTGTCCATAACCACTCGGTCAACACGGACCCCTAATTTTATGTTAATATTTATAATATTTTGTTATTAAACAATATTTTATTATTTAAATTGTCAATTAATCAGTCTCTTTTTAGACTATTAATCTGTTTAGTTGCCTTTGAAATGATTATTAACCAGTATAATTTATTAATGCCGCTAACTTTTAATTTATTTTGGATTGCATACTAACATTTCCATTTTGGTATTTGCATGGGAATGCCTACTCTTCTATGCTAGCTTAGTAACTTATAAATGATTGGAATTATTAGGAAAAATATAAGAAGTGTTAATGGGAGACTGTGTTCTATAGGGAGTACAGGCCAGAGTATGAGCGTCTTCGCAAAGATCTGGTGAGTAAATTCAACTTTGAACATCTGTTTGACCACCATGTTACTTTTATGTAGATTCATTGATTATTGATTGGTGAACATTTTTCATGGTCTGTAGCTTGGCTTAGAAATTGCATAGGGGAAGTAATGGGAGGCCAGCACTTAGAAGCTGGCTGAATTCGAGATGGCCACATTTTTGTTTGGTCCATAACTTCTGACGGGGTGAATGGATTCACCTTTCTTTAGCTTTATTTTCACAATAAAAAAAAATGAATTGTAATGTAAAGCATAAAATCTTTCAAGAAGGCGTGATAACACGCACAGAAACACACACAGCCAACACTGCCCCTGTGACGTCACATTTTGGATTCCTTGAAAGAAACTGTTCAATCCTATAGAAAGTGTGACTCTACAATATTTCATTGATGCTTCTATCAGGTTTCAGGGCTATCCCTTCATGCAATCGGCAACAACTGCATACTTCTTATTTAACACAGTGGCTTGTACAAACTGTAATCGGGTTGTTCAGAACCATTGACCCTTGATTGGTCAGCTGCAGGGGTGCCAGAGTTGCAGGGTGGTATCACCTCATATTTATGAATTACTACTTGTTGACAGAAATTGGATAAAATAAAAATTGAAACTAATCATGAATTGTGATTATTCTGCTTGGAATAAATGTAGCTCCAAAATCTACAGTGGTGACATCCGTATTTCGTACGATTCATAACTACCTTGCCGTGGTTCCAGGCTGATGCCCAGACCAAGCAGCAGCAGCAGCAGATGGAGCGTTTGAGAAAGGACATGGGGGAGGTGAACCTGAAGACTGCCCCCACTCCAGGTGAGGAGGACCAATGAGGCGTCAAGTAGTTGAATGTCTCATAGTGACAACCTACAATCCAGAGCTGCATGAATAATCATCAGTCGTTTGATTGTTCGTTCAAATGTGTTTTTAATATGTTTTTAATATGTTGCTTGCAATGTGCATTCCAGAGGAAGGCGATGTTGCAGGTCCCAGCGACTTGATCTTTACACGGGGTAACCCAGATGAGGTAGAGGACGGCGGTGAGGACAGCGACACAGACGACATCGACCACATTGGTAAGTCGGACCCTGGGCCGTAACTAAAGCCGTGACTCCACTGCAAATTCAATGGAACTCTGGTAAGTGTGAAGACGTGCTTACAAGGGTGCACGCCATTATGCCCATGTCTCCACGGAATTGTCTGCACGTTAACAATGGCTGTGAATGGCCAGAACAATAACAAGGAAACAGTACTGAAAATGTGTTTATTTGCAAAAAATATTTGTCTTAGAAAAGTGCCAAACAAACGCAACACGGCAAACTGTGCAAAAATAGAAAAAAAAATAAGCTAACAATTTACAAAAATTCACAATATGCCACACAAGATTACTTCTTGGTCAGTGTGCCAGCCATGGCGCTGAGAATGTTTGTGAGAACCGTGAAATTCTTGGATCAGGCCAGGCAGTGAAGGTTCCTCGCCTCCCATTCCTGCGCTCGTTCCTGTGCCTTCGCCTCCCGTTCCCTCTTGCAGCTTTGTGCATTGTGGCCAGAATAGATGCCTGAAACTCGGGCGTGTAGCGTTTCCTTTTGCCTGGAAAAGGGTAGCATGCACAATTAAAATTGTGTCAGCTGTGGGTCACCACAGATAGACAGACATCTCTATCTCTCTATCTAAGAGCCTACAAAGGTAACGTTGACTAGGGTCTGGCAAATTTCGTCCGTATCCATAGAGTATGAAGCAGTCTTTCCCGACTTGAATGACGATGTTGAATAAAAGTACTCTTTCGCATTTGAGACTCCAAAACGACTTCCTGCGATCTCTGCGGCGACAAATCAATTTGAAACATTGCAAAACCAATGTCATTTGCGGAATGGGCATAGTTACAACAGATTGAAATAAAATGACTCATGTGCATGCTTTTGTATTTCATCTCCAGTCACTGAGGAGAGCAAGGAGGGTGACGCCTTCCAGAACTTTCTTAAGCAAAGGAAGCTTCCAGTCCAAAGCAGGAAGTCCAGGAACCCTGACCTCTGACCTTACCGTGTGTTCATGATCCCCACAAGTTTGTACTGGGATTGAATCCTGGCAAGAGCAGTCGTCAGTACCGCTGTACCGGTTCAATAGAGGGCAGGGTACCTGGCCTGTGCTGTAGACCAGGAAGAGCGCCACCTATTGCTTGCCTCATCATGGCTTTTTGGAACTTCATATTCTCAAGAACTCGCTTACTTCACTTGTGTTGTGTGGAGCCCATCTCAAGACCTTGGAACCGAGTCCCTTGGGCAACATGCTGCAACCATTCAGTCTTTCAGCGGCAACCAGATTTCAGCACTAAAAGCACTTGCACTGATGTTTTGAATGTCCACCAAATGTCGCAACTACCAATTATGTAAAGAAGAGAATCAGTGTTTTCTGAACGACGTGGAACTCAGTCCGTTAACTTTTTAGCTACCAAACAAGTATATCAAAAAGGCATGCAATGACAAGAGTTGGAACTTTTTCCCCCATCTGATGTTCAGAAAGTGCTTCCCAGCACTCCATTGACAATATAATTGTCAACCTATAGGGAATGAATTGATTTTTTCTTTTTTTTTTGTAACAATTTATACTGATTTACAGAAATATTATTCCCAACAGAGTAATAACATTTGGGGTTGATATTATTTCGTTTGCAAATTAGTTGAATGAATTATTGCATCCGTTTGTTGCTGCAGCAGTTAAATGGCCACTAGCGTGTATTGAAGTATGAATATTTGGTAGGTTGCTTTTTCATTAGCGGTTTTAAGAAAACCTGTGCAGACGCTGTCTTATCCATGTTTTTATGGGCTGTTTCTTAGTTGAAAGGGCTTTTGGAATTAAACTTTAAACCTCCAAGATTAGATAATGTGGTAATCACGATTTAACAATAATCGTATAATCATCCCTACATTTCCCCCATTTCCAGCCATTATGTTTAGGTCTAATGTGTTGTTAAACTAGCTCTGAGTAGGGCTAGGGTACAGTACTTATCAATCGCATTTGTAAGTACATCCTGAACCAAGAGCAATGAGATAGTTTGTGATTCTAGAAATCACTCTGAAACAAGCAATTGTCATTAATTAACCAATGATTGTTTGAAAGGGTTTGATACATTTTACTACCAAGCGATCAAAAATGTGTACAACACACTTGACACATATGTGCATGCTGCAACAATTGAGAAGGATCTCTTCCTTCCGGTCGATGGTGTGTCCATAATATCCCAATACAGGTACCTCTATGAGGGGTGTGGAACGAAAACATTATCGCCACTTTTTCAAGTTGATACCCTGTTGAGAACATTTTTTGTTCATACTGGTTAAAAGTCATGCTTTGCATGGTATCGCACCACGTTGCCTAGCAGCGCCAAGAAAGCCCCCTAAAACGTTGATGACCAATCAATTTATCATCCATGGTTCATGTGACGCAATCAACCAATTAATAATTCAAATTCCACCACTCAATCTGACACATCCCCTTATGGCGGCTTTTAACTCTGATACCGGTTACCTTTTTTGAGAACCATTTTCATTACCAGGCAGTATCCCCTCGTACCTGGGGTTGTACAAACTCACAACACTGCTCGGCTCGTGGCCTGGGGGACGCGCTCTAACCGCTCGGCCACCGCGCGCCCCCCCTGATCTCCAGTGTTCTGACGTCACAGTTTAGTACAACCTCTGCTTTTTTGCAACCTTGACTGAGGCCGTACCAAAAAAGTTAGTACCAGGTATTTTTGTTTTGTTATGGAAAAGCAAAAAAGGGTAACGGGTTATTTTGCGCTCCTGTGTTTGTGTTTGTAGTGTTCAAATCTTCATGTGAGCACATATCGATCATGACGCAGCATGGTGATGTGTCATGATGTAAAAAGGTAAATATTGTTTGTGAGGCAGGCAACTAGGATGTAGTCAACCGTGTGGAAATGACCTTTGTAGTATATGTATTCATTGCTTGCGTTAATTGTAAAATCTGGTTTTGTGTTTTTCATGTTTTGTCTTCTTTTGTATTCAAACATATTCTTTAGTAATATCCTTGATATGTTTTGTGTCAAAAACAAGAACTGGCATTCTATCATTGATAACCTTATGGACAAAAGTCAATTTAGTTGAACGTGTGTATCAACTTGGAATTTTGGGATTACAATAATTGAAGCTGCATTCACTGAGCGTTCTTGTTAATAATATTATGGATCTATATTTATGTTAATAAAGGTTTGTTTGTTTTTTTACCTTGAGTTGTACATTTTTTTTATAGTAGTTGATTCAATTGAACCTGGCATAGTTTTTCCCACTGGCAGTATTATGAACACAGCTAAACCATACCACACAAACAATAGTCTAGAAGTTGAGAATCAGGGACTGGTCCCATGGCACAGCGGGTTAGGGCACTGATCCGAGCCACCCCCTTACAGTTTTGTTTCTGTGGCTTGGATTGCAGCACACCCATATACTACACGTCCGTTTGTCCCCACTCTCAACTCCCTTTCACACTAACGCCGTCAATAAAAATTGACAGCGCTTGCGCAGAAAAAAAAAAGACAGTTGAGAATCAACTTTGCAGAAAAAGGGATGTTTTAAATGTTTTTCCACTCACTAAAGGTTTGGCAGTAAACGGTTTCTCTATTTTACATCTTACGAACTGTGCCAATTTCAATTTTAGGAATGTGCAAATGGAAAATGAAAAACCAACACAGTAAATATATCTAATATTTGGGGTGTCATATAGAAGACTGGTTTAAAAATATGAAAAGAAGCAGAGAGTGCAAACCTGCACCAAGGCCATGGGGTCACTGATGCCAAAACATCTAGAGGCTATTATGTTACTTAAATGCTACAGAAATGCACCAAAATTTAATCACTTGTCACCAGTGGTACATGAGCATGCCCTTGGTGGTAAGCAGGTTTATAGTCATAAAAATAAATATTTTCGCAATCTGCCTGAGGTGGAACACGAACCCAGGTTTTCAGCTTGGCAGACCGTAACGGCTGCACTATCTGAGCTGTGTTAGTACCGCGCAGTAGAGTGGAGGCAAATGCGGCGTGCTACTGGAGGTGATCGCAATTTGTAAGCTCATAATAGTTGTCAAGCTATTATTATACTCATAGGCTACAGAACTACCGGCCCACCAGTCTCCTGAACCACATCTACAAACTCTTTATCAGCATCATTGCAGCCCGCATAAAAAGCGACTTGTATGCATCACTCCCTGAAACTAGGCAAGCCTACCGCCCTGGAAGAGGAACCATAGACCAATTTTTGCATTAGAACAAATTATTGAAAAATCAATTGAATTCAACAAACCTGTCTTCATTGAATTCATAGACTTCACAAAAGCCTTCGACAGCATAAAACTCAACAACCTCTGGAATGAACTTGAGAAAACTAACCTAAACAAGAGATATATCAACCTGCTAAAACTAACTTACAATGACTCAACAGCTGCTATCAAAACAGACATTGGTGTGTCTAGAGTAGACCAATCAAAGTCCTAAAAGGTGTAAAACAAGGAGACATCCTCTCCGCCATACTATTCTGCATAGTCATAACCTCAGTTACAGCAAAAGCAGAAAGTGAATGTAACTCAGGATTCTCAATAGGAGGCCACCTCACATCCAATCTAAGCTATGCTGACGACATAGCCGCCATCAGCAGCTCCCAAAGCGACCTGCAGAACTTCCTAAACTCCCTAGCAAAA